>JADDOH010017395.1:0-14248 GCA_016648135.1 Agrypnia vestita
GTATTTTTAAATTATGTATTTATTTATAAATTTATAGATAATAAATAAATGTAAAGTATTTTTTACCGCACCTCACGACTGGTGCCTTTATTACGCAAAATCATTGTTTCCTTCCATTTTATTTACTCACATTTTAATGCTTATACCCAATACTTTCACTACTTATATATGTAGTTTATATTTATATTTTACTGCTAACACCTGATATTGCTGTGTATACCTACTTCTTTCTTTGTTATATATAGAAAGAAGTATATAAAACAATATGTAAAAGCCTATAATGTGCGTAAACAAATAAATAATAAAATATTTCTTTTTATAAATAAGCATAAGTAGCGGTTTTACTTTCCCCGAAACTATATTCCTTCGAACTTCTTTAAATTTTAAAAATTAACGTCATAAAAATAGCGGTTGAGCCGTCGAGAAGCGTCGCGTTGAACCGTAGACAGTTGACCATCGTCCCGATGTTTAGATAGAACGTCCGCGACGTCCGCGTAACGAAGTTGACGCGTCAACTAGTTGACGAATTCAACTAGTTGATCGTCTCGTCGATGGATGGACGTGGACGGTCTCGTTTCGTCGACGGTAAATACGTCGACGACCCATCCCTAAAATCCACTAGCCGCTAGCCGCATCTAGCGGTAGAATCATGAAATATATTCACAGGTTCGCCAATATACAGATATTTTTAGAAATTCTACGGAAAAGAAGGTCTTACCTTACTCAAGTATTTAGAATAAAAATATATTATAGGTACATGTATTCATCGAAATGATAAGAATGAAATACTTGTATTCATCATAATTCACATTTATTTAGTTCACATTTTTCTTTATAATAAACGCTTTAATGCACTGACATGTAGTCATATTATGAACAAGATTTATGATATTTACAAATATTAATAAAGTCATGACAAGATTTTTCTTTACAATATAAATTATGAGAGTTTAAACTTCATCATGCATTAGTCTAGAAAGACATTAAATATATTTTAATGTAAAATAATCAAAAAGGGTTGCTATGTAAAATAATCAAAAAGGCTCGAGTAAGGTATCCAAATATTATTAATTAATTAGGTCTTGACATCTTTTAAATGATAACGATGATAACATTTTTTTTTGTTTATTTCAAAAAATCCTTGTTTACAAAAAAGGTACTTAATACTAATTTAACAATAAAAATATAAGATAAAATTACACTTTTTTTTGGTTAAATTTCTGGATTATGCCACTCTACTAGGCTACGCCTGTCCCAGAGTGACGTTATAGAACACAATTATAATATTTTTTTGAATTCGTCAGTAATATTTATTTTCATAAAGTAGTAATTATGTATCTACAAAGTATCGAGTGCAATGTTAGTGATAAGTTGAGTGAGTCATAAGTCCAAGTGTAAATATGTGTAGAATAATTGTTTAATGTAAAAAGGGTTAAAATTTTGTTTAAGATTATTTTTAATTTTCCTTAATTATTTTATTTATTTAAATAGGTATATATTTTTATTTATAGACATTATTATGCAATTAGAGTAAGTAAATTTTCAGTTGCTGTTATATTTTATATATTATACATAGGTACTGTTATATTTTCTTCTACAGTTTTAATGGATTTATTCAATTAACATTTTCACTGATTTTTTCCAAAGGTATTTCTAAATCAATTTTAATGTAGGTATGGGTTGTAGTGAATGATATTAAACATGTGAAGAAATATATCTATCAGTCAGGGGCGTGCAGTGAGAACATCGCAGCGTGACTTTAACGAAAGTAATTATTTGGAAAAATAATCGGAATACAACGTATGTATGTGTATATATAATTTTTTAATCACGATTTTTATCATAGTTTTCATATTTTGTTATAAGATAATAATCTGTCGCATAAATACTTAATTTATATATTTTTTTCAAAAATATCATGTAATGCTTCAATGTTCCCACTGCACGCGCCTGCTATCAGGGTTATTCGATGTGTTCTTCTTTCCTAGCGTTTCACCCCAGTGGGGTGTTCTTGCCACAAAACAAGTGTGTTTCTTCGTTGGCAATGGGTGAGATGGTTGCGATTTTTTTCTCTTTTATTTTAGAAATTTAAATTTTAAACGATTCATTTTAGGATAAATAAACATTATTCTATGTGGATGATTCAATTCTATTAGTAATGGAAAAGGATATGGGGTACATGATGTTAGTTTATTTAATTTTTATAGATTTTTACCGTTAGCTTTTTTTTAGGAATCCTGTTAGTAATTTTAAAGAGATTTGGTCATTGGAAGATAAGAGGGTTGGGATGTTGATGGGGAATGGAATATTGTAATAAGAGAGATCTTGAATAAAATTTGAATAACATTGATGGGGCGTCTAAATAATAATCCATCAAATTAATATGGATAAAGGGCCCTATACACATTGGCTGAAGTTGGCCCAATGCCAACCAACGCCAATGTGTACAAGGGGTATTATTATAGCGGACGTTGGCGAAATTGTCGGTTTTTCGAGCACACATCAAAGGAACTATGACCGGTGGTGATCACACATTGGCCATTATTTAGTTCGTCGTTTGTCATCATCCGCTGACCGGGTTGTACGTCTATCGTGTTTCTGAGAATCGCCGAAATGTCGCTATCGTGGAGCAACGAAGAGACATTCAAATTCAAATGTATTGAATTATTATTATTAATATGGACAGAAATAAATTATATATAAAATGAATGAGTTTTATTTTTCTGTTATTTTATTTAGTTAGTAAACTTGATCACAAATAAAATTATCACTATTTTTTAGTTTGATTCGTTGACCGACTGAAAATATAAAATACGAGTTATTTTTTATTTTACATGTATACTTACATATTGTTACATTGTAAATTTTAAATGATACATATTCCACGCAAGTAATATAAATTCGAGGTAGGTAGTGGAAATATCGTTTGAAAATTAAGCCCTAGTAGACGCTGAACTGCCTTGACGGAAGTCTAGCCGTATCTTGACGACGCATGCGCGTTGCGTTTCCAAGCCTATATATTTTGACACCTGCTTCTCAGCCGGCATATCATTCAAATTATTCTAGCGAAGGGAAAAACTACATTTCAAAATGAGGACTACAACACACACACGTTCACCAGTTTGAAGACTACAAAGTGTACACTACAATTGTAGTAAAAACTACATGACGTGAAGTAATTGTAGTACTACGAAATGAAGTGAAGTAATGAAGTAAATGTAATATTAATGAAGTGAAGTAATGAAATGAAGTAAGTGTACTACAAAATTGTAGTACTAGTGAAGTAAATATTTTTTCCCAAATAAAAATTTGGCGAGCTAAAAATAAAAAAAAAACGTCAACGAGAAAAATGTTTAAGATAAATGACGATATTTTCTCCGAAGTAACATTTGGCGACCTAAAAAAAAAAAGTCGCTTTCTTTCTTTCGATTCCAAAAAATTTTCAAACCATGGGGGGGGTTGTTACAGTTTCCAAAGATTTCTTCGTTTAGCTACATCAACTTCCCAAAAATTTCTTCATTCGGTCCCAAAAATTTTTAATCCATAGGGTGGGGGGTTTGTTACAGTTTCCAGAGATTTCTTCGTTTAGCTACATCAACTTCCCAAAAATTTCTTCATTCGGTCCCAAAATTTTTTAAACCATGGGGGAGGTTGTTACAGTTTCCAGAGATTTCTTTATTTATCTACATCAACTTCCCAAAAATTTCGCGTAATATTTAAAGTATGTTTCTCATACTTTCGATAACTTTGAAGTGTGTTTACTTTTTGTACTGTGAAGTATTCGCTTTGAAATGAGGTGTACTATTTGAAGTATATACTTTCAATTACTTTAGTGTTTGTAGTTTTTAGTGTGCACTACACTTCAAAAGGCAACATTTGTTATATTTCCATTATTTGCGCATTATATAAAGATGCAACGGGAATTCTAATATACTACTCGCGGAGGGCGTATAATTATACTAATATCAACGTGCATGGATCCATCACGATAAATCTGACATAACAGCATATGCACGTAAGGCCGGCAAAAACAAGCACACTTTTTAATTTTTTATTAATTATTTATTTATTTTAAATTACCTCTTCCAAAACTGTAATTACAGTTTAAACAAATGTAACGCATGCAAACGTATGTACATTTCTTTACTTAATTGTATTTTATTTATGATATATTATATAATAAGCTACTAATTTTTGCTTTTCCTATCCATTCACATTCACTGTAGTATTTCTTTAATGTCTTTTTTTATATTTTTTTGTCCCGTTACATTTTTTATTTTATCCGATAGCTTGTTGAATAATTTTGGAATTACGTACTATTTGATTCTGTCTCCGTAACAATTATTTGTTTTTTTTATTTCTAGTTTTTTATTCGTTATTTGTCTTATCGTATTTTCATGATGTATTGGTGTTTTGAAACTGTCCTTCTCGTATTCTTCCTTTTTTCTTCGTATTTGGGAGTGCATTACCAGGGAATGAGACTCCACAAGTACAATCCACGTCAGGGGGAAAGTTCCAGATGCCATGGTATGACAGAATATTATTTATCACTTTGTCTGACGCAATTTGACGTCCATCCCTGAATTCTACTGGAAGATGTTTGCCGTTCGGGCTTGAATATCTGCGAAGCTACCTCCATTGATGTTTTGTGCAATTCGGTCATGCTATGAACTATAAGAAATATGTGCCTACATTCTACTTTGTGCTTAATTAATTATATTTTGTTATGTCAATATGTATTGCTATGTTTGATATAAATTTCACTTCTGGCGTGTGTGTGCAAGTATAACTTCCAACAGATAACCTCCAAATAATTGTCTAAATTTTGACATGCCAGTAACAGAAGACACATCACTTCAGAAGGGTAAATTGTATCTCTTTTTCCTACTTTGAACATTGTTAATTCTACCTACTACACAACCCCACACCGGGAATAATAATTTTAATAAATTTTCTAAGTTGAAGTAATTGCCAATGTAACTAATTATTTTAACATTCCATAAATTCTTTTATCCAGAATAGCCAATACAGAAGACTACTAGTACTTTTCATTAAATCTTTTTGATTTACTGCATTTCTTTAACTTGTAATTTGTATTTTATAATTTATTAGTTATATTCTGTCGCTCACTATTGATAATTGCCATTCTTTGAAATGGATTAAACCACAGCTTCTGTGATATTGTCTCATTGCTCATCTGCAATACACGAAATTGTTAATTAAAACTTCTTTTATCTAATTGACCTTTCCCACCTGCAGAGAATTATAAAAATAAAAACTAGAAAGATATGGTACAACGCATTTAAAGAACCGCCTGAGGTTCGTGTTATCCGGTTGAGCCACCCGGTGAATAGGAATTTCTTTCCGAGAGAAAATTCACCCAGCAACATATATAGGTACGGCTTTAAAGCCTTCTACTTTAAAATCAATACGAAATAGATAAACAATATAAAAATGTAAACATTAATTATTTAAAAACATAAACAAGTGTGATATAAAGATAGGCATAAAAATGTAGAATTAAATGAGAAAATAAAACAATTCAATGAAATTAAAATAAGAAATAGTAATTTGATACAATAGGCAAATAATAAATTTTAGAACAAAAAAAAAGCAATAAATATCAATTCAATGAAAACAATGTACATAAAATATTTTTTAGAAATAATAATAACATTCAACTAGCTGTAACCTATTGTGGTGATGATCCCGATTTCTCACGTCGGAGTTATCAATTTGTGGGGGGACTTGGTATTTATAGAGACTGCTTCATTGGGTCACCACCGTATAAAATACGGAATCTCTATATTTAAATGTGGGTAAAAACTCGTGAGAGGTTTTACAAGATTTATTCAACCACAAATAATTACAATAGTAAAACATAATTCGTAATTTAAACTTGAGTATAAGTAGAACTTCGAGGAGACGATGAGGCAGGCCCTTCGGCGTTCGTGTAGATGGCGGAGAATGAAGAGAGAGAGAGGTGGCTCGTTGCCCGGTTTCGTATAGTCCCGTAGAACAAGGAAAGTCCATCGTCTGCGGCGGTGTGTGTCGGGGTACATGACCCAAGGTGCTGATTTTGCAATTAGTGGTCACGTCTGCCGTCTTCCTCGCGTTGGTGCATTCAACTCTGGGCGCGGTTTCCCGGCGTTTTTGGCTATCTTGCATTTTAGGCCTGCCTGTGCCCGCTGCGTTCGCTGTTGTCAGGGCGTGAAGATCTCACGCCTGCTGCACGTGTATCTCGGTGGCTATAGGTGTGTGAGTACGGTACCCGTACCTTACACCATTAAAAATGACGGTACTCTTACATGTCGTTTCCTAGGTTTCTAAAGAATAATTATTTATATATTAATATAAAAAAGAAAAGAAAAGAAATTATGCTATATAGAAAAAAGATTTACTTAAAAATTTTTACCTACAAAAAGAAAAAAATACCTAAAAGAGGAAAAAAGTTTTACGTAAAAAAAAGAAGAAAAAATACTGTAAAGAAGTTACGGCCGTTACACGAAATTACGGGGATAGACAGACGGACAAACAACAAAATTATTATGTTTGATGAATGAAGAGAAGAGTTATCCATTGTAAACTAAGCGATGGATTGCGTCCGACAACAAAATTCACTCTCCAGCATACAAAACGGCAGTCCGCCGCAATAATTATACTCCTGCGCAGCGGACTACAAGAGGTGGGCGAAGCTTGCTGGGCTCTTGCAGAATGTAGCGGGCACCCTGCTTAGATTGCGGTGCGGCGGACTGCCATGCGGGATAGTGAAGTGGCCCCTTTATATACATGTTATCTATGGTCTATGTGCGTCTATTGGTTTCTGGCATGTTTAGTGCATGTTTATGGTGCAAATGCAAAATGTGACATGTGACAGATGCAGACAGATGTGGCGAAATGACGTTAACGGCTATCACTTGTTTTTGCTCTTTAATGAATACTTCTCATACGTTTTAACTCCAGTTATGTAAATTAAAATTTGAAAAATCGCTTACGTCCGAGGATCCAATAAAGATAATATTTTTCTTTTAAAGCAAAGACTGTCTCCAGTTCCAGTGATGTAAATAAATACACATACATAGTGAACTTTGACAAGATCTTTATTTTAAATAGGGTTTTATATAACGGTTTTCTGAGGAAAAATAATCAGTCAATCAACAACTTGAAAGCCATCTGTTATGTATTCTATGCTATTGTTTATCTCTTCACAAGACTGCATAACTAATATTATGTTCGCTCTTTAACAAACAGAACCATGGATTATTTCAAGTCGTTTATTGAGAGTGTTTCAAGTCGTTATTTCTGTCACAATTTGTGAATAAGTTATCATTTGTTTACGTTTTTGAGCTTTCTTGGTTGAATTCATTAATTTCAAACCTGTCTAATTTAATGTCAAAATTGACAGAGTTATAATGTTATACAATAACTTTCAAGATACTGAAATAGCAATGATGCTGTTTTCAGAATACGGCTGAATACATCCAGATTCATATTGTAAACCCTTCCTGTTATTGTTTTTATTTTCATTCTATTTCATATTTTTGTCACCAGCCGTTTGGTTGCCTGAAGTGTATGTATATGAATCCTAGCCTGTTTTATTGAGTCGGGTCTTTGCTTTGACAATTATTATAGGCTTGGTAACTGACAGTGGTTCCAAATAATTGCAACGCTTGTAAATAACATTATGCTCCATCATTGAAAGAAGCTGTAGCTACGTTAGCAGCTATGATTATTGAGTAAATACTTTAATGAATAAATGAAAAATACCACCATTTTCAACGACAGATAAGTAAATGACAATTAATTCTAAAATAATTGTTGCCGGAGATCTAATTTACTGAGAGTACTTTCAAATGATAATGCTTACAGATCCCTCTTTCTAGGGTATGAAGATAAACTTAGACAAAGACTTAAAATACAGCTGTCCCTTTTTTTTTTTTTTTTTACAGATTGCTATAAAATCACCACCTACACGCGGAACCGGCATTGTGTTGCGCCAAGACATTTATCAGTGTAATTTGTTAATAGAATTGAATTTTTCTTAATATTTTAAAAATATTTTTTAATGCATTCGGGTAGATGCTGCCAATAATAAAATAATTACGAAAAGTCATTTCATAACAGTCAATAAAATGACTAGTATTAAAGATCATGATCAGATAAATGTCGCACCAATTCCGGAAATGAGTTCAATTCAATTCAATTTATTTGATATACAACATTAACAGCATACATACATATAATTTGCAAATTGACTTATATATAAAATAATTCATATTAAAGGTGTAGGAGAATCCTGTTTCGGAAAACCCTCTCAGAGATATGGAACAGGTCAATGTCCATAGTGATATTGTTCAGCATAGAATAACGGTAGCTCTTCCAACAGGCATAACCATCGTCAGGTTGGTCCTGTTATTGAAATGTGACACAATTATGCTGACACTGTTTAAGGGGACATACAATCCAATGCTCTACGTAGTTTCAGGATTATCGAGCACACTCAGCAATCAATAAAAATGTGTAATCAAATACACATTCCTTCTAATCTCTAAACTATTGCAGACAAGCATACCCTGGAGATACTCGGTTGGGTAAAGCCAAGGATAATGCGCATACTCTTTCATGTAGAGATATATCAGAAATTTCTTTCGTAATTTGTGTACCATGAGAGAATACATAAGCTCATGTTGCCCCCAAATCATCGAGCCACTCTCGAGTACTTCGCACCAGAGAATTCTGAGTAAGCAGGATTTTTGAAAACCCTAGCAGTACGCAGAACAAATCCTAGCATTCTCAATGCCTTACTACTGGCCGCCTCTATGTGATTGTGAAATGTCAGGGTACTCACAAATCGAATGCTGAGATCCTTAACATTCGACTTTCGTGTCAGATTTTGGTCGTTCATTTTGTAACGATAGAATAAATTTTTCGGGCCCTAGTGAATGATGTAACAGAACACTTGAAAGCATTAAACATAAGTTTGTTTCGCCTTCTCCATTCACATATACCTATTTGATATATCTTCTCCGTGCATATACACATCAACCTTGATCGTCAGAGCCTGATTGTAAGCCATGTCGGCCAACGCCGCTTTAGCGTTCGGTAAAGATAAATAGGCTGGGGTTGAAGTGAAGAAGATCTTCAAGCTGCTGTTTCCCGTGTTGTTGCTGCAGTGCATGAAATTTAAGAAAAGCTTTAAGTCATCTGCATTTCTTTGTTTCCATTATTTCATAGCGATCCGGCTTTTAATGGGTAAACTTTGTGAATCGTGTTGTTCTGACAAACCAACTGACTGGTTCAGTAGGTTACGAAATTGTTAAAAACTTTGGAAATAAATAAATCAAAATTTTTTCATTGTTTTATTAAGATCTTTTCATTCTAATTCTTCATAAAACAATTTTTTTTCCCTTTACTGACCGTAATATCAATTGTGGGAATGCTGTTATTTGCACCAAATATTAAAATGTGTTTAGATGGGCAGGTTAAACCTTTTCTTTAAATACTATTTCACAAAACATAACTAATTTAACACTTATATCACAGATTAAAATATTCATATAACATATGTACATATTTCACATACCAACAATGTATTAAAAATAGGCCCTTGTATTATAGATCATTGTTTCAATTTTATCTATGACTCTGACTGAAAAATTAACCATTTTGGAGTCTGTATCGTAAAAATAAATAAGACAATAATCGATAAAATATTATAAATCCTATTAATCCAAGTAACTCTAATCCGTAGATTGATTCTGCTAATCCAAGGTCTCGTATTAGGATATTTGTATCAGAATAGTGACAGTATAACTCTTCGCAGAACATCTTTGGCCTGTTTCCAAAAATCGTTGTGGCGAGTCCGGCCATAGCGTAACGTAAAAAAGAACTACGCATGGCGACTGTCATTGTAGTTGTTATTTTGGGTCCAAATCCCATGCCATATATAGAGATTGATAACAGCGGTATCATTAGCGATGGGGCTAAAATAGATCCATTCTGCAAATAGAAATTATTGTGCATTTAGGAAACGAGGTTACATGATTTGTATATTTATATTTGATAAAGGTTACACTGAACAGTGGATGGATAGAAGAATAAGTACATATATTATATATAAAATGGAAAATAAAAAATATATACATAATTAAATTCAGAATGGAAGTTTATTATTAAACAATTTATTTTGAACACTGAGTTTTTATCCACTTGAGTAATAACATGTAAAAGTAAAAGCCAGCTGTCCGTTGTGTTCGAAAAGTGATCACTCAAAACATTTATTTTATTTTTATTATTTAGTTTGTTTTATTGCATCATGAGGGTATGTTTTGCCCAGTTGTAATTGTATCTTCTTTACTACAGAGGGTGTAATTTATGATGGCAATGTTGCTTGACGTCAACTGCCAGGGATGCCAGTTTTTATTTTATTTGCACAGCCAGAGATTTTTTTCAACATCCATCTCAGATAATTAGGAATTTACTTTATAATTTATGTAACCTAATAATTAGATATGTCCATGTCTAACCCACTTAGGTAGTCTCATGGCTGATATTGTGAACGTTTATAAGAATAATATATCAGATAATATTGACTACTGTACCTACATACAAAATATGATAAATGTTTTATGTTTGTTTAGATAGATGAGAAAGAGAAATTAAGAAAATTGCCTCAGGACAAGAAGTAGCTTACTGATGTAGTGATTATGACTTGCCTAGTGATCCAGTGGTCGGTGGTTCAAGCCTCGTTCTAGGACACCAGCAAGTTAGTCCTATTTTCTTAGCACAACCATTTAGCTTAGTTTGAAATTAGTAAAAATATTGGTGCGACATATATTCCGTGTTCGTGTCTCTATTTATAAAAAATATATAAAAAAAGTCCTGGATGTGCACTACAATGCATGCATCAATATGACAGCATTCAGGGAATAACTTTAGGATGATGAGTACCATAACAATGTGTCACCTCTCATCTGATTGAGGACATTGAAGAAGTTTTCCCGAAAAAAAAATCTTTCTTCTTGGCCTTCTCTTATAATTATTATGAATGATACCACATGTGGCACAATCATCATGACAAAATATAAATAATACATTGTTTCTTTGATTAAAGTTATGTATCAAAAAAATAGCTACAGAAACATAATCAGTGGAATGTTTTGCATGTCTATCTTTTACCTGTGCATTATATAAAGATGCGATTGCATAACCAAATCCTTCTGCACATAATCCAGTTGTAATTCCCATTACGCTAAAGAAAAAAAATCTGTCCAACTCCAATAACTGACAGGACATCAAATATGTGATTGTAATTGCCAACATTCCCAGTAGTAGCTGAAACCATTTGGAATGTAAGAATACATAAAAATAAGTATGTGCATATTTGTATTGTCTTATAGCACATTCTTGATCCTTCGGTAGTGTTTTAATGTAAAGTACATACAAATAAACAATGTATATAAGGTTGCCATATTTTCATAATCGGAAATGAGAATATTCTCAATTTTAACAATGAAAAAGAATTAAAATGAGGACATATTGATGAATAAAAGATCAGAGACATCTTTTATTGTTATTCTATTCAATTGAAACTAATATGTATTGGATGTTTTGTATTGTGCTGAAATAGAAAGAAAACAAAACGGTATTTTTATATTTTACATAATTGTTATAAAATAAAATAAAAATGCATTTTTTTAAATTTCATCCAAATGCGCATTCAATGGTCAAAATAAGTACGAATCTGGATAAAAGAGGTAGTACGATATCTCTTTGTTGAAAAATCATTTCGTACGCTAATTTTTCTAGTTTTATTCACACAATCATTCATGTGTAGGTAGATTATTATCAACCATAGTGTTGAGACATTTCATATAGTTTTGTTGCCAATTTAGTAGAGACACAGATACTCTGAAATAAAAACTATAAAGTTGCTTGTTGATCCAATCTAAACAAAATAATTCATTAATAAGTCTAAACATGCATCTACATTAAAAAAGAGGAGCTATTTCAAGATAAAATGACATTCTTACCAGTAATGGAATTCCAGAAACTACCAAAGCAGTGAAATATGCATTTAATCCATACCACCGATTAAAATATTCCCTCTTTAAATATTTTATGTCTGCTGGATCTTTAAAAGAAGCCATCACCATTATCAGTTAATAAATTATATAATAATCTATTTAGCAGGCGTGTGCAGTGAGAACATTGAAGCGAGACTTTTAAGTACGTACTTAAACATATATTTTGAAAAAAATAGAAATTAAATATTTATCAAACAGAATGCTAGATATATTTGAAATATGAATAAAATGCTAATAATTGTAATAAAAGAGAAGCATAAAGGGGCGGAGACCCATCCTATCCCGGAACTGTTATGGAAGTGTTTACTTCCTTACCAGTTCCTCTCAGCAGATCATCCCGTGAGTTTATTTATTATTGATCAAAGTTTAACTTCAACTTTCCATCCCTTTCTGCGTCTGTTGGGTTTCGAGTTTATTTAATAAAAATAATAATATAGATATCAACAATCTAATAAATAAAAAGAAAACAATATATTATATATTATATTGATATGCTATAATGCGTGTACGTGCTACTCGATAGCCCGACAGAGAAGCAGTAAAGGCGGCCATAGTATTTACAGCCACTCCCAGAAGGGGATATATTTTGTCACATATAGACGTCACAGATATATTTTGGTCCCGCTACCGCGACCACGGACCAGTAGAAATTCACTCTTCTCCCAGCGGGAGACCCATACTCTAGTGAACTCTCGGAAAAGTCTGAGGTTTCTTTCACAGCTCAGGAGATCGTTATTCTGTGGCGAACAATGTCCTATTCCCACTAAGTCCTTAACCATATTCTCTCATTTGTCCCTCAAGATGATATATTCCCAGTCTGTCGCAATCGATCGCAGATACACCACGGGTCATGTGCAAGTCCCAAATCAAAAACCTCGCTCAGAAATTTCCCGAATATTACGTGATAGGAATATTACGACATATATTTTATTTTGATTTTTTTTTATCATGCTTCAATGTTTCCACTGCACACCTCTGCTATTAAGTGTTATTCGTAATGATGTAGGCTTCATTTATTAAAAAATTTAACTTATTTAAATAAGGTAATTTTTGCATATTGTTTCATGTTACATTTTTCTATTGTGATATCACCGGTGGAAAATATTGTGTGATCTTCACCGTGGCTAGATACAGATAAGATTGGTAAGTTACCTTTTGTATTACATAAATGTATATATCTGTAGGCGAAAGGAAAAACGAAATGAGTAAAAAAATGCAGCTTTTTAGGAGAGCCAAAACAAAGTTTGGGAATTTTGTTTGATTACGAAATATCAATGGCTCCACATCCCATTGTGGGCCCTGGCCTCCTCCAACATTCCTCTCTATCTTCCTCTATTGTGACATGAATTCCTGCAATCCCTGATGCTTATGGTTTTCACGTCATTCAGAGCCATACATTAATATACGAGCCTTTGTTAATGTTATCTTATTATTGCACCAGTAGTCTTGTTTTTTGCACAATAACGTTGAACCAAGTTGACTAATGTCATTTCTTGCCTAATTTATCAAATAAAAAGTCATTTTTCAAAAAATTTAAAAATAGTAACATTTTATTTTATTTTCTGGCTCATCAAATTTTCCTTAATAGATATGTATCCAAAGAACATCTCATGGAGTTGTTCCATTCGCCTACAGATATTACAGAAAGAACTTTTTTAAAGAAGGCATTATAAAGTATTTGAATTTAACACAAATTAAATTAAAGAAAAAACTTTATTATTTATATATTTCGTAGAAGCAATTTTTATGTTAGTATATTTGAGATTGATTGATGAGTAATTAATTATAAACTATTTGAGTTTAACATAAATCAAATTACAGAAAAAACTATATTCCTTACATGTTTCGTAGAAGCAATTTTTATTTTAGTAAGTATTCAAAATAAAAATCCTACAAATTTAGTTATAACTAGTTCAAAAATTCTTTAATTTATCACATGTATATATCGTAAATATGATGAATAGATTGATAGATAATTAAACATTTTCTTACATATCAAAATAGGCACCATTGCGTATGTGTAAGTGAAAAATACAACAATGGTTAAACAGTACTTGAAATTTGTCATTGGTTTAGCACCGTCATCACCAATACCGTAGAATATTCCTCCCAGGAACATTGCACTGAATACATGATGTATGAGCTGGATCCACAGACCTGTC
>JADDOH010017396.1:0-15020 GCA_016648135.1 Agrypnia vestita
GGACCAATCACAGGCACGCGTTACCTTTCGACGGGTTGAGCCGGAGGCGACCGTCCTGATGGCTGAATCCGGCCAATGGCGAGCGCCGGCGGTGAGGTCATCGGGCATAGGATGAGTCACTGCACTAGCGTGGATTTCAGAGGTATGGTGAAATCGTTACTATAAAAGGAGCGAACACGATATACTCTGCCCCTTCAGTTCGAGACCAGACTTGCGAGCGGGAGCGCTGCCCAACCGACTACCGACGGAGCCCTGAGTTCCAGAACAGCATTTGCGGACGGAGTTGCTGCCCGGACTTATGGAGGAATCTACCATTCATCAGTAGCAGAGAGGATCATACCGCCACTGTGTAACAGCTAAGGAACACATTTATATTATCTATTACGGTTAATTATTTTCACTATCGAAATGTATTTATTTTGGGAATATTTGAGTTCGGAATAATTATTTGTAATTAAATATCATGATTGCTTGTGTGATATTGGTTCAAATCGTACGAGAATTCCGTTCCAAACGGATGTATTTTTATGCAAAGCGAATTTCATACCGTTTATGCTGAAAATTGAATACACGGAGTTCTATATGAATTACTTAGTAGCATTATAATAATTACTGTATTGCGTAGGTATTGCGCAATCATTACACTCGGTCTAAAACTAACTCTTTATGAATCGAGTACCTCGGT
Source organism: Agrypnia vestita (assembly GCA_016648135.1). Taxonomy (NCBI): domain Eukaryota; kingdom Metazoa; phylum Arthropoda; class Insecta; order Trichoptera; family Phryganeidae; genus Agrypnia; species Agrypnia vestita. The sequence goes on from JADDOH010017396.1 coordinate 686, forward strand.
ATATTCAGCTTAATAAGTGGCTTCAGAATGACGAGTAAAGGACAGAATGGGGAGATCTAACTAAAAATTGGGGATATCTGGTTTGTGTTAGCCTAGCTGGCTGAGGGGTGGATGATTGCCGGCACTTGGGCGTGGAACCCGCACAAGCCCCTGCACGGCCCCTTAAAGGCGGGGCCCTCCTTATTGCTCGGAGTCGTCAATAAACCGACCACCTAACCTCATCCGACGCAAACTACTTAAACCAACAAAAAGGTTCCCTTTGTCTTTGGAAGGATTTCCATGCTTGAATACTGTAAAACCTTGATAGAAAACGTTAACTTCTATTTCGTCCTCTATAAGAAAGACAGGGCCAGAATAAATATAAAAACCATTCACTCATATGGAATAGCTGGGATATTATAAATATGTTACTAACACTCTAACATTTGTCCAAAGTAAATGTTGCAAGATGCAGAATCGTGAGACGCCGCTCTGAAAAGGCATAATGAGATTGCACAATAGTTTGTAACATCGCTGACTATGCCCGCAAAGGAGGCTAATGTCGTCATCAATTCGTACCAAAAAAGTACATGATTCTTCAACCACCGGCCTAAAAGAAAGGCGCCTCAAGACAATACTCATCATCAGAAACTCGTACCAAAAGAGTACGACCATCTCAATTATAAGCCTAAAAGAGGGGCGCCACGGGATCACATCATCAGTAAGTTCCGGAGGAACAAGGGGGGCCATTTAGTCACTTAGGAAGCTGGTCACCGGGTTTAGGCGGGCGCGGAGCCTTAACCCCCCTCAGCAGAGATGCTGGGGGTTTAAAACAAAAATTTAGCATTCAAAGAAACTATTATTTTATATAAACTCACGGGCTGTTATAAAATTCCTACGAACAAACCATCCCCGAGACCTTATCTACTTATTTATAAAGAAGTTTCGCTTCAAAAATGTCTTATTTCGTAGATAGCAAATATATGTATTATTTTCCCCAGGAATTAATATGAACAGGTTCATACACGTCTAAGACGACACCATTCAAGGTAAGAATATGTTAATATAAAGTGTTTAAAATTATTAGTTTCAGTGTTATTTAATATGTGAATTTCTCCTCTTTATGCCGTTCGATTGATTTTATTGGGTTGTTTCCAAACGGAAATGTTTTATTTCTAATACACGAATTCTTCTGGTGAACGTATTTTATTGTAACATAAATGTATAGATTATTAGGTTCGTTAGATGATTTTATTACGTAATATTATGCAATTGTTTCCACACTGCTCCTATAAAAGAATTTGAAGTTATTACGATAAACAACGGGGTCCTTCATCCATTAGACGAATCATGTGCCAATTCAACGACGTATTACGAATAGTATATATTGTATTTATCGAGATTTAGTCGCATTTATTATTTCTAGTAAAGGTTTTAGTATTGGTACCAGGCGCCATTATGAGGCGGAGATAGTTCATATTCATAGCCCGACTGTAATAGGTATTTTTGTCGCGTAAGAGGTAGCAATTTTAGAAATATAACTGTGTTTTATGTTTCGTCCCTGACGGACAGGATGGTATAGCTGTGGTTATTTAGGTAATACATTTAGTAAATGCGAAGGGCATTAGGTATTATCAATATAGTGTGCGAACCCAAGATGTTAGAAATATTTTAGTTAATATTGCATTCAAAAGCGCAATTTTCACAGAATAATTATTTCCAGTTAATAATATATATTTTAGTTAAATGTATAGGTAGCACAGGCAGAGTATTAATATTGTATAGAATACATTATTTTTAATATTTCATAGAAGAATATAATTTATCTCACGATCATTATGTAGTTACAACGCAATTTGCAGTCGTCGCAGAGCGTCGCGCGCTCACATATAAGAAAAATGTTATATTTTATATTGAGATCTATATTATATTACACTTCCGCCTTTTACGTTTGGACCACCCCCTCATACATCACTCTGGTGCCGGACCAAGAGATATATTGGATTTCTATATTTATCAAAACCACACCTTTTGACGAGGAGCTGTACTAAATTATTATTAAATGTTTCAAGACCCGGTGCCCCTTTTATCTAGCTGGATCATCTCAACCTAGGCTACTCGTCATTGATTTGATAGATCCTGGCAGTTGTTCTCAAATGGATACGCAATTCATATTCGAGCCACCTTAATTGAGATCTTATACACATATGCAAATGTGCAAGTAGGGGCTCTTTGGCGAGAAGCCACATACCTCGGTCCCCTAGTGTTTCTCCTAATAATGCCCTTAGATAACTTATTCCTGTAGCCTGGATTCTTTTTATTCGAGAAGGAGGAAAGTAAGACAACGTGAGAAGTACTAGAAAGCAATGAATGTATGTCACAAATAGATCACAGGAAGACGGCTTACACTGCGGTCAGCTAAATCGGAGGCATTCTGCAGGCTGGTAGTGCCAAGGAAACCTGGAGCCACCAAGTTTGCGGCTTTCACCAACGTGCTTTCAGCTTTGCGGGCCCAGCTATGTGGAATCAGCTGCTTCCAATACTGCAATCTATCGAGAACTAGGAACACTTCAAGAAGAGCCTAAAAACTCATTTTTTCGGGATGTCGCACCTGTAAAGCGCCCTTGAAGCATCTCTTACGCAAAAATGGCGCTATATAAATTAACATAAACTAAAACATCAACGGCGCTTTGGATCCAATAATTTCTAATATAAATATTTTTTTGTTTACCGAGGCAAGACTAGTAATACATAATAGAATTCTGATACTATCATCAATTTACGAAAGTGAAGTCTGATGTTGGCAGAAGAGGAACGAAGACTTGAATGCAATGGAGATGAGATGTATGTGTGGAAAATCCATTTATGATAGAGCAAAGAATGAAGAGATTATGAATGAAAATAAAGCTGATCTTAGCATAGTTTATAGAATAAAGAAGAGGTCGCTAAGAGGGTTCGGGCATATGAAACAATGATAAGTAAAAAAAATTGACGCAAGTGTTGACGGCACCAGAAAAAGAGGACGACAACGGAAGGACGTGGCATAGTCAGGTAACAATGATTGAGTTTGCTTGCGAAGATTTTTTTTTCGGGCATTCACTTTGCAACCATTTCTAGACATTTTATTTTAAGTATTCATTCATTTAATGTACACTTGTTTACATCAAACTTTATCTTATTCTTTGTAAAAGTCCGAAGGGGGTTAATAAAAAAAAATAATAATGTATGAATGTTGATGAGGCGAGAGTTGTGTGTCGGGATAGATGAGTGTGGCGCTCTAATCTCTCTGCCTGTCGTAATGATAAGTAATTAAGGAAGTAAGGATCTCATTCTCTCCGCAAGGATTCATATTAAGAGACCATATATTATAGTGGAACTGTGAGCAGCCTTAAGCCTGGCCAGTTTGATATTGACACTTAACTCGGATTCCTTTATGACCACTATATAAAGAGAACGGTCCAATTATTTGAATCTGGCAAGCTGAATACATCAATCGTTGCCAGCACTCCCAATGCAAGAAGCGGGAAATAAAAAAGGCATTAAGAAACTGCCTTCTCCTTTATACTGGCAATTTTGTTTTATTCTCCAATTACGCCGCTGAGTGCAGGGCGATGATTATTTTTATTCTGCGATACTAAAACACGAGTTTTATTTAGACTAATTTGATTCTAATTATTCGTTTTTAACCCAGAGCGTCGCATTAAGCGATAGCAATAATTAGCAATAAGTCAAGTACATGTTTCTTTTTTTTTATAAGTATGAAGGTATGTCTTAATAATATTCTTCTCCGTAAATCAGTACATAAATGTCTAATCTAGTAATAATATATCCATTTTTGACAAGTTATGAAGCAATAAAAAAAATATTTCTTCATATCTTGTCAAAAATAGATATCACGTTACGAATGGCGAAATCAGTATACTTGTTCTTGTGTATGACAAATTTAAAAGTAAAAGAATATCATATTTTCTCAAGAGTCTAAGACAATGGTAACTGCACATTATCGAAGTCTCTCGAACATTCTACATGAATCTAGATTCAACTGAAACATTCTCGAATAAACCATAATCGGTAGAAATATGAAAAAAAGGAAATATTCTCGAGTTATCGCGAAACCATCGATATATATAAAAACGGTGACGAATACATATGGAGCCAGTGTTATTTTTGAAGTGATAAATGAATGGCGCGATCATAGAAACACGTTTTATCAGAGACAAGCGGTAGAGTAGGTACTTACGTGAGAACTAGCTTAAAATAGTGTATGAACCACAGCGAAGCGACTTAGCGATATACAAACATGCATAGAATATTAGGTATTGTGATAATTTGTGCGAATTACAATATTGGTGGAAATTAAAGAACGGTGCTCCGATTAAATTTATAACATTTTAATTAATTTTCCGTGTTTCATTTACCTTTCACAACTACGTTTCCGTAACAATCTATGAAACTTCTAAAATTTTATAGATATGGTAGTCGATCATGGGTGGAATTGGTGAACATTACATTGTGTAATGTAAAGTTAAGCCAGCCGCATCAAGGTCGTAAGCCCTGCAAATACCCTAAAAGAGTTCCATACCTGTTTTCCCCTATAAATATTCATATTTGTGGTATCTATTATATATCTTGGTTAACGATGATCCTTCTGGGGACAAAATCCAATATTGTATTCATGAAGCATACTTGTTCTTATATGTTCTTGAAAATATTATATGCTCATGTATGTTCTTGGACATACTAAAAATATTCTGAATATGAAAAATAAGTCCAATTTAATTCGAAAATTTTCTTCGCGATAATTCATTTCAGAAGAACACATTTTCTGATTTTATTTTTAGTATCATATTTTAATAAACCCTAAAAAAACAGCTGCATTAAAAATGTACTTTTAAACTTTAGCGCCATATTGTGAAATAAAAAGTTTTTCCGCGCGATAAGCGACCGGGAATATAAGGAACTTTTATACCATTTTTACTCTGATTTTTCTTTCCGTCTTCACAGAAATAATGAAGCCATGTCCTTTTCATAACTTTATAAAAAAAATATTCGCGCTCTCATTGTTTTTAAAGTTTCATAAAAATAATTCGCAGAGACATTTTAATAAAACACCTACCTAGATCACGTATTGCAATTAAAAATTCTGCGAAAGTTTCGACTTTTAATTCTTGATTGAAAAAAATGGATTTATGCTGTGTATTGCGTGCTTTTTGTAAAATGGTGTTTTCTAATCGCATTTCTAACACTCAAAATTATTAGAATTATGCAAAATAAGGTGCATGAATAACATATATATACTTTTCAAAAATTTTAAAGATGTGTGTGGTTATTCTTGGGTGAAATTGGTGAACGTCGTATTATGTAAATGATCACTCAAGCCAGCCGAGACAGGTCTTTAGCCCTGTGGACACCCATTGAAGACTTCCATACATGCTTTCTCATATTTAAATAACTTCGTCTCTGTGAGGCACTTGTATATTATTTTATCTCAATTGTGACGTATAGACGCAAAAGCCCTACTATCCACATGGATCCCATACGGATAGTGACGCTTTTATATCTATATGCCACAATTAATGATTACCTATTCCTCTATGGATAAAGTGTATACCTAGAACATGCCATTAAAAACGTATTATATTAGTTGGTACAATTTTCGAGCTTAATTGAGATAATTGTATAGATTTGTTAATTATATTAATAAGGTTCAACCATTGTATTTCTCGTCGAAACTAATAATTGTCGAATTTTTAAATCGTATTTATTTCGTTCAATGAAAGAGAAAATAATGCCTTATTCTTCAATACCTGTAGCCATAACTCTAGATATGTATATAGCATTAGCGACGATAGTGTATCAAGAATTCATTTGATGGGCAGATTTCAAAAATGCTACTGGAATAAGCAGGGAGTTGCATTTTCTTCTTAATAAAGAGTTTTATTTGTAATTTATATAAAATAAAAAACTAATTTTAATATTAATATTTTGAGTATCTATACTTCGAGTTTTAAATTTTATTCTTGTTGTCCTGACGAAGAAGCCATTGGCTTCGAAACATGTTGAATATTTTTTAATAAAAAAGTGGGGTTTACAAGGTTATTTTATATAAATTATAATTATGTCACCACAAAATAATTTTGCTATATTTGAAGAAAATATTTTTAGTATTTGAATTCAACCTAAATTTAATAATTTAAGTAATTTTGGACAAAATAATTGATTAATTTACTCTAAATATGAGTTTTTGAATATTTATGCATGTAAATAAAGACCTTTTTAAATATAGATACATATATAAACGGATTCACATAATATACCTATACACATACACGGAATAAGTTTCGTTTCAATATTCTTAGTAATTTTATATTAAGCTAAAACGCTTGTGCACACTTATTACAGTATAATTTAATTATCACAGAATTTATTTTGAAGTTAAATATATTTTCCGACACCAGCATTAAATCTTATCACAAACAAAACATCTTCTTCAAATATAGCAAAATTATTTTGTGGTGACATAATTATAATTTATATAAAATAACTTTGTAAACACCACTTTTTTATTGAAAAAAAAATTCAACATGTTTTGAAGCCAACGACTTCTTCGTCAGGATAACAAAAATAAAATTTAAAAATCGAAGTATAGATAATCAAAATATTAAAAAAGATATATATGAAAAATGAATAGTATAAAGTCCCTTATATATATATTTTTTAATATTTTGATTATCTATATTTCGATTATTAAATTTTATTTATGTTATCCTGACGAAGAAGCCATCGGCTTCAAAACATGGTGAATTTATTTCAATAAAAAAGTGGTGTTTACAAAGTTATTTTACAAAAATTACTAAAAATATGCTTTACCAAACAGGTAATAGGCCACAAAAACATTATTAACCCGTCACATAGTCGGCGCAGGCCGGAATATAAATAGCGAGACCGCTGCAAAAATCTGATATTTATTACCCAAAGCCGATATCATATTTTGTGTAGCAAATTGAACGGTTTCCGCCTGGAGGTGACCTAAAAAAGTTTGGTCCGTTCCAAAGCTGTCACTTAATAGAGATTTCGGCAAAAGTGTATCGTCTATTATATAAAAAAATAAGGAAAAGCTCTCGCTAAATGTGATAAATTGTCTTGAAGCATAGTTTTAGAATGTTAATACATTTGTGTTGTATCAAATAGTGAATTTTCAATTTGATCTATGTTATAAAAAGAACTGAATCAAAAAAATTAACCCATAAAAAACAAGTTTTTACAATACTACCTTTCTCATTTTCGGGTTTCGTGTCTACAATATGCATCGGAATCTCCATACAACTTACTAAGTTGTTTGAAAAAACTATAAAAATTTTAAATATCCAAAATTATACTATAATTGTTTATTTTTTAATGAAAATTTAATAGATCTTTTTGATCGTTGCCCCGAGTCTACTTGCAAAGTTTCAGCTCGATTGGATCACGGGAAAAGGGTTAAAAATCGATCCAAAGTTTTTTCAATGTACAAACTCTTTTTTAAAATAAAAATTAACTATGTAAAACTTAACTTGCATATTCATAAGGGTTTATAAAGTACACAACAAAGTTAATATATGAATAATAATACGCTTTATATACAAATATAAAAAAAATTAAAAATAATATTTTTTTTAAAAGTATAAAAATAAATATATAGAGCCAAGTGGCTTGGTTGATTGGTTGAACAGTGGAATCTCTGACACTTATCAACAGAACCACGCCCTATACCTACCCAGATTAGTGAAGAAGTCCATTGAAATACACAAACATCCCAATTTCAACAGAGATGACAGTTACAAACTATCAAGTATTTGGCGGCCTGTTCTCACTACTTTGATTCAACCTTTCAGAGACGTCGCAGAAAAGTCCGCCGACGTAATTAGCACATATTGCACTGGCGACCTCTATCGTAGAAGTGAACACTCCACAACAAAGTGCATATAATTTACGCACCCGGAAACATTAGTCAGTCTGCTCGTTCTCTTGATGATGTTGAATACGACTTCAACGAAACGTCGAGAATCGTTTCTCGGAAATGCAGACGGTTCGTATAAAATATCCGTAACCGCTTACAGTTAAAAAAATACCTGGATTACTTATTTCAGACTCTGCCTACTATTCCAATTACAAGTGTCTTGAGCCTGCTATATCAACGTATATATATTTAATGTATCAATGTAGCGCGATCATATACGAATATATAAATAAATCATTTATATTATATATTCAATGGGTTCAGGTTATTGTAAAAAATATGATGTTGAGCAAGAGTGACTTTTTAAATGATGAAAATGTAAAAAAAGTAAGTACATATATGTCATTTAGACATTTATTATTTGCTGAGTAATCGATCTATCCTTCGAACTTTGGTTGAGATAAAATGGAAAATTTGTTTTATAACTACAACTTTATCAAATAGAATGCCAAATTTCGCGTAGTGCGTTAAAAAGTGATGAGTAGCTTCGACACAAAAAAATTTGTTGTAATTTTTTTATGCGATTCTTTTGAGAATACTTTCAAAAATAAATACATATTCCTGACCATTTCTTATTTGTATTATTTTTCAACTTGTATCTTCGTATCTTCAAATTTTATGTAGTGCATATTTCTGCATAGTTGCACGTGTGAGACTGTGGCAATTAAAAATTACCACGCTTTTCACAACAATAACTTCTGTAACATTAACCGAAAAATAAATCGAAAAAAAGTTTGTCGATAATAATATAAAAGTATTCTACTAATCACCAGTACTACCTCCCAAGGTGCATAAGTGCAGGAAAGAGCTTTATCGCACCTCTCATTCTTGTATTTATAACTATAGTCGTCAGTTGATTTGGTCCCGACTATGACAATTTTCTTTTTGTGAGTAAACATGACTGGTGCAATTCCAATACAAGCCTGTGTTTATATCGATATTTCGCATGGTCTTGTTAAATATAGGTATATATAAGTGGTGTTTTTAAAATACGATACTAAAGCTCGATTTCTTTTCAATTTGTTTGAGCCTCTGTTATGCAGTTACACCACTTTACCTTCTCTGTATAGCGTAATATACTTCTGTAAATTAAACAATTTTGATGACTTCACTTTAGTAGTATCTTGCGTAGCACCTTATACTATTTTTACTCCCTTTCTTTTAACTTGTAGCGTCTGCTTGCCTACTTGTCGTCTTGTCTGCTTGTCTGATGAAAAAACTTTGGATCCATTTTAAACCCCTTTCCCGTGAGCCAATCGAGCTGAAACTTTGCAAGCAGACTCGTGGCGACGATCAAGAAGATCTATCAAATTTTCGTTAAAAAAATTAATAAATTTTTGGATTTTTCAAATTTTGAATGCTTTTTTTATACAACTTATAAGGTTGTATGAACATATTTCAACGCGTCTGGTAAACGCGAAACCTGATTATAGTATTATTTTGGATTTTTGGAAATTTTTTATTACTCCCTTTCGTAGCGTCGCCCGACCGAAGCCCAACGCGTAGGTTAAGCGAAAAAAAATGTTACTAGAAAAAAATAAAAACTTGTTTTCTATGGGTTACATTTTTACTCCCTTTCTTTTAACTCGTAGCGTCTAGTTGGTTGCTTGTCTGACGAAAAAACTTTGGATCGATTTTTAACCCTTTTCCCGTGATCCAATCGAGTTGAAACTTTGCAAGCAGATTCGTGGCAACGATCAAAAAGATCTATCAAATTTTAGTTAATTTTTTAAAAATAATTACAGCATAATTTTTAATTTTTAGAAATTTTTAATGGTTTTTTCATACAACTGAGTAAGTTGTATGAAGAGACTGCGACGCGTCTGGTAGACACTAAACCTGATTATAGTATAATTTTGGATTTTTGGAAATTTTTACTACTCCCTTTCGTAGCGTCGCTCGACCGAAGCCCAACGCGTAGGTTAAGCGCCAAACCAGTTTCCACTAGTAAATGAGAAAGCGAGAAAAATAAAAACTTGGTTTTTATGGGTTAGTTTTTTATATGGTTGAGATTGCCAATTTAGATAATTTAGACTTTTGTATAAATAATTACAACAACGGGCGGTTCTTTTGGATTGCAGTGGAGCAGCCGGGATCCACTTTATTAGTCGGCTAGCCTCTAGAATGTTATTGGGTCAATACTTCACGCTTTATTTTACGGGGTCATCGGGTTTCCTATATCATACGGGAGCGAGGTGGATCTAACCAGAGAAAAATACGGGACGGACGCCTGGCCAATTCAATCGAAAAGAAAATTAACAAATTATCTTTGATGATGGAGAATATATATATATATATATATATATTGATTAACCCGTGTTTCCCTACCCGCCAAGTTTTCTTCACAACCAGCCCTTGGTGTCACATCAAAAATATGCGAGTTTGGTGGGGGTGGCTGTGCGTGGGTGACGAAAATGTGCTTTCTAACACATTGTTTTGTTATGGGAAGGCCGCAAATGCTTCAGATTGTTCCAAAATAGACGCGCCGACTGTGTCGAAGGTCTAGAAGGTTCCGGAAAAACCTGCTCTAGAAAGTTCTGGAAGGAGGAGGTTCTATAAAATTCCCGAAAGTTCTATAAGGTTTTAAACTGAGTGGCGGAATATGTCGGTGTGTCTAGATGGTTCCTGTACATTTTTCTTGAAAATTCTGGAAGGAGAATGTTCTAGAAGGTTCGCGAAAGTTTTATGACGATCCAAACAATGTACTAAAAATCTTCGCATGCGAAGCCGCGCGGGCACAGCTAGTGTACTATTTATATTAAGAAGTTCAAATAATCAATAATCGATCAGTCGCGGCTGTAGGAGGTAAATGAAACACTGGAAATTAATTAAAATTGTATTAATGTAATTAATTTATTCGGCACGAATTTATTCGCAACCCTGTCTTTTAATTGACACTAAATTTCGTTATTCACACTAATTACCACTAGAATCTTTATTGCACTTTTTTGTCTATCGCCAGGTTATTCTGATTAGTTTCACCCACTCACAATGTAAGTACTCGCGCTGTACGTCTATCACTTGCTTTTAGTCTCTTGTCAATTCGCACGGGTTCGCTTTTCTATCGTCTTGTTGCGACCCCATCAAAACAATTATAAATATGCAGCGCGATGCCCCCGTATTTATAGTGACCCGTGCTCATGTCGCTTTCGCTGTACTTCCAGAATCCAATGGACCATCTCAGGCCCTTCTAGCAATTTCCAATTTAGTGTGAAAAGTGTAGAGTGTTGTTAAATTATCATTATCGATTATTTTTGATTTTACAATTTGAAAAATTCCAGATAATCTATTTTATGTTAGTTTTTTTTAGATTGTTAATAATAAAATCAAAATGTAAAATTGTTAAAAATAATTTTAGGGGTAAAATAAAAATGGTTTAATGTATTTTATATTAATGCGAGTTAATGTAATATTAAAATATTGTAACGAATTGACGAGTTCGGATTGAATTGCGCACTGTCCGAATACCTTGAAACGTGTCCCTTTGGAACAGCACTATAGAATGCTCTAGATTCTAGAATGCTCTAGAACAACACTCTGAAATCCTTTACAAATATCTGGTACAATCTGGAATTGACTGGAGTATTCTCGTGGGCACTGAACATTTCCAAAAATCACTAGAAATATAAAGAATGTTTTTGAAGATTCCAAAAACCAAGGGGTTTCGTATAAAAAGCAGGGCCAGTGCCGCAGCGGTTCATTGCTTATTTTGACGTTTCTAGCGATGTGGTAAATCAGCGGCGGAGCCAAGACAGTGTTAGAATCCTGCTTTGTAAATCAAGCGACATATAATTAAGTGTCTATCTTTGGACGATAGTGAACGAAATTTTCTTGAAATTGTTACCCAGCGATAATTAAGTGTTCATAGACCAGTAGTAATTTGCGAAAATATGTGAATTAAATATTGGTTTTAAAATTTAATTCGTGTCCAGTGACTTTGTGAATTAATTATAATAATCAGTTAATCGCAAATTAATCTGAGTTGTGTTTTCATTTGTCCCGTGACAATGCGAACATTTTCTCATTTTCATTTTCAGGTTATTTTTTATATTTTCGATGTAATGATAGGTGATGTCAACAAACCAATTTATTATAAAAAAAATACTCAAAATATGAATGTTCCGGACAGGAACACGCAAAAGATAGTTTGGTTCCACGTGCCCAAAACTCGAAGAGACGCACCGAAAGTTTCAGATGGCAAAGTCGTATAAAACCAATCTAGAAACGCCGGTGTAGTAGAGGTTGCCTTAAAAGGGCCAAAGAAGATCCAGAGAAAGTCCAAGTAGTCAGCAGGGTCGTTGTAGGTAGAGAGAAATGAAAGACTGGTAAAAGTGGTCCGATAGGCTCTTAAAGCACCTTCAGGTGTACTGAATTGCTCGCCGTTATGAAACTGTTTATATAGCCAAATTACAAAATCCCTTCCATAACTCCATCGTAAAACAATCAGCCAATCACAAAGCTTGCTTTGCCGATTTCAGCGCTCGCGCCATCTCTGAGTGAATTTTGGTACTAATCAGTCTGACGATTGGCTGCGGAGATCGGCAGAAAGCACTTTGCTCCGACATAAAAAATCGTAAAAATAGTTTCATCGTCTTTTTGAGACGTAAATCATGTTAATTTATACAAGACTAAACCTTGCTGATAATCTAACATAGTCTATGGGACCCGCAAGGTAGTATTAACAGAGTTATTACAAGTTATGTACCGAGTGCAATCGGCTAGTTACATTAAATTCAATAAAAAATAGTTCTTAAGTAGATACATGAATTTTTGTGTAATAATTATGAAGTATATTTTATAAGGCGTCTTTTGACTATAGTTTAATGAGTGAATAATTAATATTATGTTAGTTATAAACAATTTTATCAAACAAAATTCCTCCTACGTTTCTGATGTAATTTGTAGTCGTAAATATATACTTTTTGTATAGATATTTACTGGAAGAATACAATAAAGAAAGTTTTAGTTTAATTGGACTGCTGTAGCGGCCAATATTCGATTTTGACTGAAAGTCATCTTTTTCGGCACGGTATCGCTCGGCCGGTGGGGTCGATATTAGCGATTGCGCTTATGTTGAGCGTAAAAGGTCCATTTTAGGGCCACTATTTTTAATTCCCCATTTTATGTTTTCTATGCGTTTCTTGACTTTTCCTGTGTTTTTAATAAAAATTATTTTTTGAAGAATTTTGTAAAGTTTAATTTATATTTTGTGTGTACGGTGCTCCACGCACTTTTTAGTAATGATGCTCCTCCGCCAGTCTACGTCCAGTCGGTCTTGTGCGACAAGACTCTGATTTTACGGGCTGGGTACCCGTAAATCAGATGCAAGCGATATGGGGAACGGTCAGTCTGCAGCCTGCCGCCCCACTTTAATCTTCGGAATGCCAGCCGGGCGCACCCAATTGGCTGGTTCTCGGAAATGTATATACCAGTATAAATTATCACGCCTCGTGAGCGGGTCAAATTCCAGAAATATTTGGAAAATATTTCGATTTCCATACTGACCATATGTCAGTCAAAAATGCCGCGAACGGCTGATTGCTTCGAAAAGCGCATCGTCTATCGCTTTGCAAGCGATTTACTCTCTTTATTAAAAAATAAAAGATGTGACAAAAATCCATAAATATTACATTGTAAATGTCAATATTTAAATCTATAATAATAAACATTATTCATAGAGTCCAAAAAATAGTGTGTCACATAAAGTCTTTTATTTCATCTGTTTACATAAACATACAAAACTGGCATTGTTTCGTGATGACGCCACCGTTCCACGGCGATCGTTTCGAACTTCTAATTCCTGTCCGAAACACTCCCCCCGTGTAGCCAGTCTGCACTCACAGGAAGGACAGGATTCCCTCAATATCTGCAATAGTGACGCCGTCACTGCGGCGCCCTGGACAGTGTGATGATTCTTGTTGCCGGTCGGGTGTATTCGCCCGCCGTGGTTCTTACTCGGACTACTCTGACTTGTCCGTCGGGTGCTACTTTTGTTTCTATCACCCTTCCCTTGGGCCATGTGTTGCGGGGCAGCGCTGGATCAGCGATGACGGCCATCTCTCCCTCTTTGATTGCGGGCGCAGGTTCTTGCCATTTGTGTCGTCGGGCTAGGGTCGGTAGGTACTCCCGCATCCACCTTCTCCAGAATAGGTCAGCCATCTGCTGAGCCATCTGCCACTGTTTCTTTAAACAGACATTTGCATCCCATGCCCCGTAAAGGGTTAAATGTGTATTTCTGCCCGATATTCCTAGAAGCAGGTGGTTAGGAGTGATTGGCGCGTCATCCAGGGGGTCCACTGACACATGTGTCTGTGGGCGACTGTTCACTGTGTATTCTGCCTCAGCTAGTAAGGTCCT
>JADDOH010017397.1:0-28932 GCA_016648135.1 Agrypnia vestita
TTGGCTGGCTTAAGTGATCACTTTACTCAATATAACGTTCACCGATTCCACCCACAATCGACGACCACGTCTATAAATTTGGAATATTGTATATATGGTATTTATGTACCTCGCTTCTTCTAAAATATCAGGTTCATTGATGACTTTGCTTTAGGAATTCTGGGAACGGAAATCGATTAATTCTTTAAGAGCTGTGTTATGTCACTGCGTGTTAGCCCTCGGTTAGATTAACAAGTATGTGAAGGTGGTACTGTGTATACAGGGTGTACCAGAGCTAGCAGCAGAAACATGGCCAGTAGATTCCCGCCTATAAGTATAAAATATTCAAGCAACCATGACCTAATATCATTAGTTATGGAGGTATGCAGTATCAAAGATTGCAATTTTTTTCAATATTTCTGACGTATTTCTTGCAAAAAGTTGAACTATCATTACAGCAACTTTTATCGATTATGAAAAATTCATTTGTTTCAATACAACTTAAATAAAATGATAAAAACTTAAAAAAAAAGAAGACTTTTTTCAATTTTTGCAACGTTTTTATCATTTTATTCGACTTGTATTAAAGCGAATGAATTTTTCACGATCTACATAAGTTACTGTGGTGATAGTTCAACTTTTTGCAAAAAATAAATCAGAAACATTGAAAAAAAAATGCAAACTTAGGTACCTAATGGTTGCTGGAACATTTTAGACTCACAACATAGGCAGGAATCTACCAGCCAAGTTTCTGCTGCAAGCTCTGGTACACTCTGTACATTACTATGGTGATGGTCTGTAGTGTTATTTGCATGCTGGTGTAATAGTTGTCCTGGCGAAGAGACGGGTACGTCTCGAGACCAGTGGACTGAAATCTCAGTAAGTGGTCATCTACTAACATAACTAATATTTTGTGTGTGTTTTTTAATCGTGGACGTATTGTATCACAGTTACGTCAATTTGGGCCGCCGTGTTGGAACCGAACGCGTACGAAATGAACGCAGCGCAAGAGCCGGAGGTTGAGGGCTTCTGGCTCGCAGCCTAGACCGCCAGCCGGCCGCAAGATCAAGGCTGTCCGCGGGGTGCTTTTTGCTGCGCCGGGAGGAAAGTGCATTCCTCCAGTCCGGGCTGGCCGCCGATTACCCGGTGTGATGCAACACGTCGCCGGGAATATTCACCGGCCGCGATAATTATACAACGCCTGCGAGCGAATGACCGTCATCGCCGACAGCGAGCGCCGACTTAAAACACAGATCGTCATGATCGTAGAACAATGACGGATGTGCAAATTGACTTTGAAGTGTATTTACTCCCTTTATATTAACTCGTGGCGTCTGCTTATTTGCTTGCTTGCCGGCTTGCCGGGTGAAAAAACTTTGGATCGATTTTTGACCCTTTTCCCGTGATCCAATCGAGCTGAAACTTGGCAAGTAGACTCGTGGCGACGATCAAGAAGATCTATCAAATTATCGTTAAAAAATTAATAATTATAGTAAAATTTCGGATTTTTAGAAATTTTATTGGCTTTTACTCCCTTTATATTAGGTCCTTACATATGAAATTGGCGTTTTGCCGTACTGGCAAATTTGATCTCAAATATCTTCTCTTTGGTTAGGAATTCCAAATCCAAATTTATACAACTATTTACTCATGTATTTGTGTTTTGAAAATTATAATTCATTTGTTTTTTCCTCAATTTTTTTTTTCTTTGCGTCACTCAGTTTACAAAATGAAAAACTTGAAATATCGCGTTATTTACGAGTACGAGTTCCACCGTGGCACAGTGCTGCAGAAACGGCTCGAAGGATTAATGATGTGTATGGCGACGGTGCCGCAAAAGAAAACACAGTGCGTTTTTGGTTCCAACGTTTTCGTTCTGGAAATTTCGACCTGCAGAACAAGCCCCGTGGACGGCCGGAGACCAAAGTTGATAATGAAGAATTGAAGGCTATTGTGGAAGCGGATCCATCGCAAACCACATCCGAGTTAGCTGCAGGCTGCGGTGTTAGTGATAAAACTGTTTTAATCCACTTGAAGCAAATTGGTAAGGTGAAAAAGCTTGAAAGGTGGGTACCTCACGAATTGAGTGAAGCAAATCAACAAACGCGCGTTGACTGCTGCGTTGCATTACTCAACCGGCACAATATGAAGGGATTTTAAATCGAATCATTACCTGTGATGAAAAGTGGATCCTGTACACACAATAATCGGAAGCGCTCATCGCAATGGCTGAACCCTGCCGAACCAGCCAAACCATGCCCCAAGCGAAAATTGACTCCAAAAAGTTACTTGTGAGCGTTTGGTGGACTAGTGCTGGTGTCGTTCACTACAGCTTTCTTAAATCTGGCCAGACGATTACGGCAGATGTCTATTGTCAGCAATTGCAAATGATGGAATGATGGAAAAGCTAGCTGCTAAACAACCGAGGCTGGTTAATCGCTCTAGGCCACTGCTGCTTCATGATAACGCTAGACCACACACTGCACAACAGACGGCTACCAAATTAGAGGAGCTTTAATTGGAATGTCTAAGACATCCACCGTACTCTCCGGACCTTGCCCCAACAGATTACCATTTTTTTCGAAATTTGGATAACTTCTTGCAAAGGAAAAAATTCAACTTCGATGGGGCAGTCCAAACCGCCTTCAAAGATTTTATTGATTCCCGTCCGAATGGTTTTTTTAGTAAAGGGATCGATGAACTACCTATGAGATGGCAAAAGTGCATAGATAGCAATGGTACATACTTTGATTAAATAAATATATTATAATAAAAAAAAATCGGCTTTATGTTCCTCCCATACTAAACGCCAATTTCATATGTAAGGACCTAATATTAACTCGTGGCGTCTGCTTGCTTGCCGGCTTGCCGGGTGAAAAACTTTGGATCGATTTAAACCCTTTTCCCGTGATCCAATCGAGCTGAAACTTGGCAAGTAGACTCGTGGCGACGATCAAGATGATCTATCAAATTTTCGTTAATAAAATTAATAATTATAGCATAATTTTGGATTTTTCAAATTTTTAATGTATTTTCCATACAAGATGCATGGATATTTCAACGCATATGGTAGACGCGAAACCCGAAAATGAGAAAGGGAGTATTGTAAAAACTTGGTTTTTATGGGTTACTTTTTTACTCCCTTTCTTTTAATTGGTAGCGTCTGCTTGCTTGCTTGCTTGTCGTCGAATAAACTTTGCAGACAGACTCGTGGCAACATTTGCTTGTATGAACACTGGAATATTTCCTAGGTAGAGTGTAAATTATTCCTTCCACACTAGTATATTGATCCTCAATCTACCAATACGGTAACGTCGCAAACCCTCCAAAAACTTCTTAAAATTGTACACCCCCTGGGTTACTTCACAATGATTATAATTACTGAATAGATTTATCAACATCCAATACGTCGACACTAATTTACAAATCGCGAGACTTTATTAGCCAATCGTATCGAGGGTGGAAAGCCAAAAGGGCGTTAGTGATAATTTCGAACTTTATAGGAGAGCAAAAGAATGTTATGTCAATCTAATTTTGTCCATATTTCTTTTATTACTTAACGATTTCCTTATGTATGGAAATAATTTAATAATAAAAGAAACATCGACAAAATCAAATTGATCAAACTTTGACGCCCTTTTGGCTTTCCACCCTCGATATAGAGACATAAACTCTAATTTAGCGAAATTTAAAATAAATTAAATTTTAATAAATATTATTACTAAGTTCTACAGGTTAAGTATTTTTATGTGTTACAGCTGTTTCGGCTTGTAAGGCCATTATCAAACAGTGGATATACCACGTACAAACGACTTATTTATACAATTTTAAGTTACCCCTTCCCCTTTAGAGTAATTAGATATTTGTGGTGAAGCCCTGTAGTAATGTACGTTTTTTCCCGGGCACTTATCATTAAAGGTGCCTCGGTTAACGTTATGCTTAATTATCAAAATTCCCCGTTTTCTGCAAGTGTTATTTATAAATATTATTTTAATTTATGTCCTTGATTATTGGTTTTTTAAAAACATTTAGAAAGGGAGAGAAGATCATTTTTTGTTGATTATTTAAAAGTTTAATATTTGGATCCTTTTTATATTTATTTATTTCTAGTTGCTCAAGTAAATTCATCCTAAAACCTTTTGTTTCTATATGTAAAGGTTTTGGTTCGTTATCTATCGTTATCGCTAAAAATAAATATGGAGTTCTACAAATTAAACACAAAAACCATAAATAAATAAACTCTAATATTTTTTTTTATTCACGTACAAGGAATGTTGATACCGCTTTGTACATGCGATCCAATAGAATACAATAATGTACGGACAATAGATTTCAAATGTAATATTGTCAATTATAATAACATATCATTACACACAATGCATGATCCAGTACAACGAATCAAAACAATAGAATACCAAAAGCGTTTTAATTTCCACTAACCATTCATTTAAACTAACTACTATACACAAGTTGCGAAGTAAATTTGTCACTCCTGTAGTTTCGAGAGCTTCAGTACCTCTATCATCAGGTCAAACAGGTACAATGTCAACCTATTCAGGTAGAAGTGTTGGGTATGGAAGGGTTGGCAACACGCTATTTAATTAGTTGGTCTTTACACCTGATGATGAGAGGGATGATGATGGGGAGAGGGCTGCTTCTGTTATCATCAGAACAATAGTACTAACGAAAACATCAACTTGTATGTAGTACAACGTCAAGTGAAATTTCAAAAAAATATGTTGCACTATAATGTTACTGCCATGACATTCAATGAATACCAAAAGCTCTTTACTTAAACATAGACAAGGGGGCTTTTGTGAGTAACTTGGCTTTTATGAGTGAGTGACCTTAACCACTCAACCAAGTTACTTACCTAGTCGCTCGCCCTATTAATTTTAACCCCACTAATTTGTCACTCTCATGAAACAGTATATAGATGTAACTGCTGGTACATCCCCCTATATCATACATATACACTATATATATAGACTATAATATCTATATATATATAATATATATATATATAAATATATATATATATATATATATATTTTTTTATTAAAGTATGAAGCAATATTTATATGAATAGTTGAAAATCTAAACCTACCTTAACTATATGAGCTATTTTTTAGGCAAATCAAATAAAACAGAATATGATTTTTAATAAGTGTAATTTAACATTGTAATAAACTAATGTTTAAATTTTAAGAATATAGACATTCATATATAAAAAAGGTGGTTAGATATATTTTATTATTCAAGGACTCGTGTAACCATTTGAGTTTTGATATTCATATAACCATTTTGGAAACAGTCATCTCCTTCATCAGGGTGATTTATTTTATTTTTTAAATTTATATTTAAATTTTTTGTCAGACAAGCAATCAAGCAATCAGACGTCACGAGTTAATATAAAGGGAGTAAAAAAATCAAAGTCATGTTTTTTAAAAATTATAAGCATTTAAAAAAATCTACACCTTGTGACGGTCTTTTCACTCCTGTTGCTACAAATCTTTATTTTTCTTCATTTTTTAACTTTTTAACGTAGCGTCTGGTTGGTTGGTTGCTTGTCGGACGAAAAAACTTTGGAGGGAAACTTTTCAAGTAGATTCGTGGCGACGATCAAGAAGTTCTATCAAATTTTCGTTAAATTTTTTTAATTATCATAGTATAATTTTGGATTTTTTAAAATTTTAATAGTTTTGTTCATACAATTCAGTAAGTTGTATGGAGATTCTGACGCATATGGTAGACACGAAACTCGAAAATGAGAAAGACAGTATTGTAAAAACTTTGTTTTTATGGGTTACTTTTTTATTATTATGTAATCCTGAACAAGGCTTCTGTAAACTTTTGTCCAAAATTCAAAGCTTCCAGAAATCCAGCTTGGAAGAAAATGTCACTTTTGACCAAACCAAGTATTCAAAATCAATACTTTGCCCAGTTTTAACTGACTGTTTTTTTAATTTTTTTAAATATTTTTCTGATAACTATTATGACTTGGCCTATCACCCGATTTCGGCTTGACGTCGAGATACGGGACACCCTGTATTTTGACGTTTGATTGATAATCGTCATACACTTCTTTATCCCTTTCTCTCTCTCAAGTAGAAACTGAAAGAAACAAACACCTGCTTATACCTACGTCTCGTTTGTTTTTTATTTTTATTCTCGTCTATTAAGTGTTGGGATAACAATCTTACGATCCCGCAGTTTTATTCCGTCCATTTTGAATTGAACGCGAAGTCAGCCCATTCTGGTGACTGCGATATCGCGAGGATGTTTTCAAAGCTGACCACTATTCCGACTGGGAGATGAGCAAGGCAAACAGTGAGGAAGTGAAGTAATACATTCCATTATTATAATATCGAGAAAAAAACGTTATTGATGGTCTACGTGAAGAGAATTGTGGTTTTTATGCGCGCGCATGTACCCGGAACCTCGCATCACCAGCTTCGTTCGAGACACGTTTCGTATTGATGAATGAGCAAAAAATACAACCCTAAAAAGTGATGACGATTGGCTGCCTCCTGGGTCGACGTCCGATGAACTACATTATTTATACCTGAGGATACAATCAATTTGTAAAATCTCTTATCGCGACATTGCGTTTCATTTATGTAATAATATATGCCACGGGATTGTACATGTTCGGGCGAAATCGTGACACAAATGTTGAAGATGTCCGAAGTATATAAAAATATTACGGTCCAACGCGTCGATTGTGGTAAATTGATCATGTGTCGCTTCGTTTCGATAACGAACAGTAGACGATTTAAATAATTAAATAAGTAAAGCTCTTGAAATTTGGTTACATCTTGCGGATTTTAAACGGTTTTTTAACTTGTTGATGCAACTTAACACAGCATTACCAATAACTCAAAAAATATTGTCATGGTCAGATATTAATTAGCAATTTAATAACAAGATAAATTAATTATTAAAATGACAAAATCACTTAACATGCATTAACCTAACACTTTTCTTTTAATTACACTATTTCGCAATACATCACTCATATATGAAAATTTATTATCGCTGTGAACACTATATTTATCACTTGCTAGAATATTCCGATCAAAATAGCGTACATTATTTGAATCGTCAGTTAGGTACTCCGCCCGATTTTTTCGCTCGATATCTGTCGTTTCGCAATTTCATGACTAAGCACACCTGGCCGTCGTCTCGCGACTCACGCGACTGAACGATCTGTCAAAACAAACTTCCTCGCGCCGCGGCGTATTCCCGCTGTTTATACCCAAATCACGTTGGTTTCGAACCTCCTAGATTATTCCTTTCTAGTGTCTTAACACAAACAGAAGGTTCCCGTCGCTTTTAAGTTGATCCAGGCGTTTCTCGAATATTGTAGATTAGATTGCTGTAAGTCGTTTTCTAACCTTCGATTCGGACAGCGCGCTATTCCTTCTGCTTTCCATTTTGTTACAATATTATGTATAATTATTGGGGGGGGGGGGGTGTAATAATCATCAATGTCAAATAATGCTTCCCGTTTCCTTGAAAGACGGTTGATCCGCCATCGCGTGTCACCAACTTTGAAGCGAACAAACCACCCTCAGCATGCCCTTTCGCTAATCGTTCTTTCACCGAAAAGATCGTTAAGATCGCAAAATAGCTCGCCAGCTTTCCACCCCTTCTCGGAGTGGTACAGCATAATGCCTCATATTATGTGTGTATGATTTTCGATGTGCATTTTAATCAATTTTATTTTAAATACAAATAAATATACAAATATAATAAAAAACAAGAAGACAAAAAAAACCTAATATGAAAAACTGGTGTAAGTAATATCAAAAACTATATATATCTATTTAATTATGATATTATAGTACAGAAGAAGTATGCACGATAAATTTAACACGTTAACAACTTTAAATTATAGAGAAACACATCATAAATGCCGTCACCGAGGATAACTAATTTAAAATGCACTAAATTCTAGATTTTATGTAGGTATCTATCCCTTCCAAAATCATGTTTTCTATAAATGTATGTATTTTTCCTATAAAATCTCGAATTCAATACATTATTAATTAGTAATTCTCGATGACTGCATTAATATTTTTTTGATATTGTTGTCTTTGCTTATATCTCCCACATCAAACATAATAATTTCTATGTCCGTCCGTCCGTCTGCCTGTCTGTCTGACCCCGTAACCTGGTGTAACGACCATAATTTCATCCGAATTCACGGCTAAAAAGACGAAATTAAACGGCCCGAGATGGGGCCTGAACCCCGGGTCAGCAAACCCAAACCGGCCGCCCAACGCATGTTGCTACGGCCGCCTATCCGTAGAACGACAAAAAGATGCTGTAAATATGTACTAAAGCTTAGCAAAGATGCGAAACAATGTTCCGTCATTTTTGACGGGCTGCAGCCAGTGTATAATAATAGGATTAGGATATTAAGGCCCGAATTCAGAGTCAATATTTAATAGATTTAAAGATTAATGTACCCCTTAAAAGCGTAATTTTCAGTTTCAGTCAACACTTTTGAAGCGTACATAAACGTTTAAAGTATTGACTCTGAATTCGGGTCTAAAAACTTGATATAATACTTACCTCCTATCCTAATGTCTTTATATCTTATCCTAATGCTATTAAAGAAATATATTATTTAACTGTAATTTCGGATATTTTATACGCACCGTATGTATTACCGAGAAGCGAATCTCGACGTTTCGTTGGATACTTATCCAACGTCATCAGGAGGACGACCTTTACCCGCGGAGGTGGAGGTCAGACTGATTAGGTGCTGCTTTCTAGGGCGTAAATTGTATGCACTTTGGTGTGGAGTGTTCTCTTCTTCTACAATAGACGTCGCCAGTGAGCAATATGTACTAGTTACGTCGGCGGATTTTACTGCGACTTCTCTCAAGGGTTGAATCAGTGTCGTTAGAACAGGGCGCCAAATACTTGATAGTTTGTAACTGTCATCTCTATTGAAATTGGGATGTTTGTATATTTCAATGGATTCCCTCACTAATCTGGGTACAAGGTACGGTTCTGTTGATAAGATTTTTGCCTTGTCAAATCTGATAAAGTGACAGAGATTCCCTTTGAATGCATGTTCGCAGATTGCCGATGCATTGGAGTTGTTGTTTTTAATTGCTCCAATGTGTTCCTTCAATCGTGTAGCGATATGGCGTTTGGTTTTTCTTATGTGGAAAGCTCCACAATCGCATGGCACTCTGTATACACCTGGAGACTCGAACGGTGTGTTATCTTTGACACTACCTCACATATGTGGGATCGAACTATGGGGGCTGAAAACTGTTTTTATATTTAATTTCAGCAACACCCGGCTGATTGTGTCAGTAAGACCTCTGATGTAAGGTAAGTATGTTTTATTTCTTGGAACATCACATATGCTAGATCGTTTTCTTGATGCCCGTACGTTCGGGGAGTATCCGCTAACTATGAGTGCATCCTGCACTTTTTTTCTTTCCGAGGCAATGTTTTCCTTGTCGCAAATATTATGATATTTTCAGTAGTCAACAATATTTTTTTAATATGATGCATTAAATGTCTAAGTATTCTTAAAATAACCAAGAAACCGGTTGAAGCTGGTTGCCTGGGTGCAAAAATAACAGAAAACCGATTAGTCGAATTAAGCGGTAATTAGTCGAATTAGACCCGCTACGTAAATGTGCCAGCGAAATAGTTCATAACAATGACAGTATGAAATGACAAAGTGTTTCAAATGCAACTGAAATATTAATGTAAAATAATTATATGCAGCGTCAAAAAGTAATCAACATTATTCACATCGACGGTCCCTACGTAGTAAAAAAGTAGAAACAGTTTTTTAATATTTTTTTATATTAGAGTACTTTCCACGCGTACAAAAAACAATGAATTTTTGGTAGGTGTGAATTTACGTAGGCTTGTATATTGGACGATATGCTTATCTATTAGACTAAAAGCTAGCGACTTCCAGACTTACTGAAATATTTTTTGTAGATGTACACTATAGTAGGTAAGAAGGTTTGGATATTATGATATTTGAGATCGGGGGATTTTAACAGATAACACAATACATACGACAAAAATGATAATACTTCCACTATTGCTTGCCCAACGTAAATTGGCGTGCGGCGAGTTTGGAACTAAAACCCGCCCCGCCCGCACCCGGCGGTAACCCCTCGCCCTGTCATTCAGTACAATTTCGGGAGCTGTGACATCTTGATTACCAATATACACTGAATTATTATGTCCAAAACTTCCTAAACAGTCCGGGATGGTGCAAGAACGATTGCCAATGAAGCATTAAAGTTTTGCGAAGCAGAAAAAGCAAATAATGGACCGATATTACCGTTTGAAAGGTTGACAGATAGAGCGGCCGCCATTACTGTTTCGTTTCTTTAGTGTTGCCCGACCAAATTTCTATTAAAGGTTTTGACACCGGTCACCGGACATTCTGTACGTTATGTATTGTGTAATAAATTTACACCCTGACAACTTCTGTTACGCGACAGGGACGCCCTCCCTCGCACGCCAAGTTATAGTGGTATGTCTATAATGATTGTTAATGATATAAGCAAAGTGTGGCAATATAAGGTAATTATTGGCTACAAAATACGTTGAGGAAGGATAGGGAGGGTGAAATGGGATGTAGGATTACTATAAAGAATCGAAGGACGGAAGTATATGGGAACATAAATTGAGTGAACTAGTTGATTGATTAGGTGCGGTTGTGACATTAATCTTCGTTTTATGTCCCGAATAGTCATTTAATTGATGTACGTTACAAAAGATAGCGGTTAACGTGATAGTTAACGTAACAGAGCGGCAAAGCTCATGATGTAGCACAATTGACCTGTTGGCTTCTTTGCTCAGACTTAAGAATTGCGTTTCGTGACCTTACTTGGAAGAGTGATATCAGGGCCACGGTTCTTCGTCCTAAACTAAACCATGGTTGTCCACAGTGGATAAAAAAATTATACATAATTCAGTAAGAAAAAACGCATTATGACTAATTTTCCTGGTCTGTCTTCTTGTTTTCACCCAATTTAATGATCTTCTTGTATCGCGTTTAGACGCACTAAGATCCATTTTTCATTGTGATTGACGAACACATTTCAGGGAGAATATTTATTTAATATACACGGTTAAATAGCCATTTACCTACAATGCATTTATACATAATATTAACACAACAACATATTATGTGTGTAAATTATAGAAATAGAATTATACATCAGTGTAGAAATAGACAAAAAATAAGATATAAAAGAGATATAATACAATATAAAACACATTAATAATAGAAAAATTTGAAAACGTAGAACATAAAAGAGTAGAGATATAATACAATAAAACGTGTGAATAATAGAAGGATTTGAAAACATAACATATAGAAGAGTAGAGATATAATTTAATAAAACACATAAATGATGGAAAGATTTGAAAACATAAAAGAGTAAAAATATAATACAATAAAACACATGAATAATATAAAAATTGAAAACACGAGTATACGTGGACTTATCATGAAAGTGGTATTATATTAAATACATAATATTGGCATATTTTGGTTGGATTAGACATAATTTATATAAATAAATAGGTATAATAATTTGTTTGTGAGTGCATTATTAGCGTGTAGAGCTTTTATTAGCGAATAGTTATATTGTGCTAAACTGGAATTAAAAATATCAGATTATTCATGATTATGGTATACCCATGCTTTATTCTTGCCGTTTAATTATCCAACGATTAAAATATCGCCCGGTCAAAAAAATTGTCTAGATCTTCGTTGAAACCATCATCAAAAAATTGAATATTGAATCAAGAAAAATTGAACTGAAACTTAGTACATACATACGAGTACATACGTGCTTCTTGACCTATATAAAAATGTTAGTATAAAAAGGAAGAGATATGTCTTCTTCTTCTTCAGCCTTCATCTCACAGCTGGATACAGGTCTCTTCCATACCCTTCCAACCCTTTCTGTTGTTTGCTTCTTGTAGTCATTTCTTCCCCCCCACAGCGGCTTTATTACAATAAAGCCACTATAGGGGAATAGCCTACAGGCTCATTTATTTTGAGGTCTTCCGAAACCAAGGTCTCCACTTCAAAGCTCTATGGGTCCATCCACCAATCCATGTTATGTTGCTAGGCAGGATGTCACATCATGTGGCCATGATATCCAATGCTATACTTTTGCGCCTAATTTTATCGTTCTTATTCTATATCTCTTAGGTTTATACCAAGCATTGATATCTCCATGGATCGTTGCATGCATTTGAGCTTTTCTACGTTTTTCTTTGTAAGTCTTCGTCAATCATCATCTTTTCTCCATCACTGTAAGTATGCACGATTCGAGATATACATATGATAAGAGCAAAACATTTTCTGTTGTTTCTGTTGAGGCCAGTCTGAAGTCTCCAGAAGAAATCTCTGAAACTGTTAGACAAGACGATAGAATGTTACCAAAAATGCTACCTGATTTCAATGTTCGTTTCAATGTTCGTCATTTCATCATTCTTCTTTAACAAGAGAGAGCTGGACGTTCATTTTACTCCTATAATTTTGCGACAAAAGATTCGTTTATAATTGCTGCATTTCGTTAGTCAGACCACAGGGTAACACTGATATTCAAGAATCAATCATTATCACGTCATTTTTACCATACACCAAATTCACAATCCTCGTTCAGGTTGGCGATTGTCGCGTGTCAAATGATAGACTTAATTAACATGGAAAACGACGCACTCTATAACTTGTTAATTTATAACATAACTTTTAATTTTATTTTCTGTAGTGTTTCTAAGTATATATACTGTAACGTGACATTCCCTTAATTTTCATAAAATGTTTTCATATTATACTTTCATACTAGAACTATCTTTCAATGTCATTAACGATATAATTCATAGTGCATGTGCTTCTAATAACTAAGGGCATATGCAAAACCACCCTTTACTGCAGTCTATTGCATCTTTTGCATTATGAACCCGTTTACATCATCTTATAAGGTACGAATAATATTTGATTTTTTCTTGGATTTTTTCTATGCTGTCCCAATTTTCATTACTTCTGTGAATAAATCTAACCCTGTTAACAGCATGGAAGAATCCAAGGGTATATTATTGGTACCTTATAAGATCATGTAAATGGGTTCATAATGCTAAAGATGCAATAGGGTACAGTACAAGGGTAGTTTTGTACATGTCTTTATATGCACATAGTTATTAGAAGCTCTGAATAAATAAATATGCACTTTATGCGAAAGAAAGGTTATATATAATAATTTTTTGATAGTGTATTTCACGTGTATAATGATCACAGTCCACTGACAGATGCAATCTAAAACCAATCGCATTCAGCCATTCAAAAGTAGCAACTTATAATAACTTCTAATATCCTCACTAACAATAGCATGACCCGAAAATGAAGCCTCAAAAACAGTAAATCTAAGCAGTAAGTAATGAACTCGTTTCGCGACCTCGAGCAAGACCCGAGGTGACAGCCATCACCCAATCAAGGTTTCTTCCACAAATTTACTTTCAGCGCTCCGCCTCGGTACCACCGCATCCAACATAATTGTCGGTTACAGCAACTGGATGATGCCAGTTATTATACACCACACACAATTGTTGCAATGACTGCACAAACATTACTAAATGTGAAACATTTCTTGAGATCTCAAAAATAATGATATTTGTGTATTTCATGAAATATTAAAAAAAAAAGGATTTTGAGAAATAAAATACGGAATCAGAAATACTCAAATAAGAGAATGTCTCGAAGTGGAACCCTTATTGACGTTTAACGAGAAATCACAGTTACGGTGGCTGGGACATATCTTGCGGATGCCGGCAGAGACTGCCGAAGCGGATGTTCCAGGCAGGACCAGAAGGCAGAAGACCAAGGGGTCGTCCTAAGAGGAGCTGGCGGAAACAGTTGGAGGACTGTTGGGCTGACGTGGAGAGCAATGTAACCTTTTATGCGGTGCAGGGACCCCAACCCAATAAGATAAGGGGTAGAAGAAAAAGAAGAAGAGAAAGAAAATAAATATATAGTATTATTAACATATGATCTGAGAACATAATTACTGGATTTGTCCACTGCGGAATTATTACTTAATTAAGATAAAAAATAAGGGTCTCACAAAGACGAAGCTATTTATATGAGAAATATGTATTGAAGTCATTTGTACGATGGCCCAGGGCCTACAACCTGTTTAGGCTGGCTTAAGTATTTAAGTGCTTAAGTTCACCAATTCCACCGTAAGAATATCCATTAAGAATATCCATCCAACACATCAAATTTTTGAAAATTGTATACCTATATGTTCCAAATTAAAACCATCCATATTTGAAGGGACATGCTAGAGGCATCTATGGTTCTTCTCATGAAATAGTATACATTGATATCGCAGCTGGTAATGATACCTGTATATTTTTAATATAGAGGTGTCATTAACATTAAATTTCAGGCTCCCGGGGTGGTGTAACTCCTTAATCAAATGAAATAAATTATCTTCTTCAATAAATGCAAACAGACTTTGTGGTGATATTATTAATGCATATAATTAACAGGAATATACTTATATTTCTAAACTGTAGATAGTTATCTCTAAACTGTCAGAGAAACCAGCTTGAGAATGGTTATCCCAGTGTAACCGAAATATAGCACAAAAATAAAATATTTTTACAAATCCGCGAAGTTCCCGAAAAATAACTTTTTTATAATGCATATACCTCTTCGCGAAAACTTCTAATTAAACATATATATATATATATATATATATACACGCGCGCGTATTTACAAAAATATGATTTCAGTACACCCGTGTTTACTACATCGTTAAGGAAGGGGTAATAGGTTTCAATAGTTTATTTTGGTTAGGTTTTCTCGGTCGGCCTCATATTTTCCTACGACTCACTTCCTTTTAGAACAATATATCCGTTCGACCGCCTGTTTTGTCAGACGTTTGCGTTTGCGCTTCTTTGTTTTAAAAAAAGACGGCGACCATCCTGTGTGCTTTATTTGTTTTATGACATTGCCATCTTGTTTGGCTTCGACAATTATTTACAAAACGACGCAAATTGTCGGTTAAAAGAGATTTAATGAAATGATGTGCATCGAGAAAATGGCTGAAAACGAAATATTGGATTGATCTCGACAGTGGCGTGCGTATGAGGGCCGCAAACTTCAAAGTACAATAAATTAACCAAAAATTATTTTTTCATATTTATATTTTGCGTTGCTCTGAATTTCTTAATTCAAACTACTCGTATTTAAATATCAACATTGCAATATAAGAGACGGAATATAATTCAATAACTTTTTGAAAATGTATGAAATTTTAACGTCGTTACTTAAACCATAATATTTATTTAGTAAACAAAAATCATATTTTATATAAAAAAAGTCGATATGGGTAAAAAAGTTTAATCCATTTAAAAATTGTTTAAATAATTAATCGTGTTTGTTTTTATATTAATAAAACTAATATATACTAGCCGAAATTAAAAATCACGGGACATAATAATTGTAGGATTTAAAATAGAAAACCACTTGTTTTTTTACATGTTTTAATTAGTTCTCTTTGTCTGTTTGTTTGTTTGTTTGTTTGATGTGGCGGAATCTTGTAATTGATTTTTCAACAACTTCCCGACTACCTAGAGCTCTGAAACTTTCAACAATTACGTAAAGTGAATGACCATACGTTATGAAATCATTTTCGACGTAATTTGGTAATTATTTTGATTAAAATTAATAATTTTCCATTATTATTGAACACTAAAAGTGCCTTCGTAGGTACAAGATTTATCAATATTAATTAATATGAAAAAACCTTCCGATTTCAAATTTTTTTATTTTCATCTTTGATATTAGGCGTCGGAACTAAATGTCAAATTCGATGAATTGGGGTTATGTTAAATTCAGATTTATAAAATCTCAGGATAACTTTGGTTTAGAAAAAGTCGCCACGGGTTTAAAGAGTGTTGACGCGCAATATACGCAGTAGTCCTACTTTCTGCAATCACCTCTCAAAGTAATAATATAAAAATAATTTGGTGGGCGACCCTTGCGTATTGTTGGAGCCGTTGCGTGTTGCGCGTTGGTTGCGTGTCACATGATGATTATCTAAAGTTGATTCCAGCAAGTTACGGACGTTACGGACAGACAGATAGACAACGAAATTATTATATTTAAATTAAAGAGATAAGAAAAAATCAATGATTTTGGATTGAATAGCATATACGTGTATAGCTAGTATTTATAATAAAAAATTGTCTAATTAAAATAAATTTTATTTAAAAGTGAACAGTGTTTTATTATAATTGTCCATTATATTAATAATATAATATTTTAAGCATTAAACCATTAAAAATGGTTTAATAATACTGATTATCAAATGTGTTAATTCAATTTAAAACATGGTGTACATAACCGAGAGAAAGCTTTAACTGACGTCGAATGCGTTGTTGCATTACTGTCTAGCGTTAAGCGGTCGAATTTCTTTGTCTCTTTCTTGCATATATATCGGCAATGATCACATTGAGGTGTATCAGCACACAACACATTCTTGAAGTGCCGTGACCAAAAAATCGACGTGTATAACTAGAGCACCATTTATCTGTATATAATGTCTTTATGGTCCAATATTTTAATCATTACTTCAGATCTGTCTGTCATCTTCTTCAAGATCTATATCTAGTAACCTGTATCTAGTAACCTATATCTAGTAACCTGTTTATAGTAAGTTTATGGTGAAGAGCAATAAACAGGTCACATCAACACCACCTAGACAAAGTCACAATCGTTGTATTCTCCGGTAACTACAAAATTCTTTTATTTCGCTTTCCATAGGATATTCAGGTTATAGTACAGTACCCGAATGCTTGCTTTAAATGAAAAATATATCTGTATTAGCTGTAACCCGTCAAAAATGACGGTACTTTTACATGCCGATTATTAAAGAATAAGTATTTAATTATTTATAGCCGAGACACACATGAAATAATAATAACGACTTTTACCAAAATATTTGAACATTTTTTATTTATTTCCATGCCAGCGACTAGGCGGAACATGAAATGGTTCGCGTCTTTGCTAAGTCCTATATGTACTATATTTTTGACGAGTAATGCAGGCGCAGCGATGGCTATCGTTGCCGCCTTCGGGTTTGGTGGCCTGGGGTTCAAGCCTCATCTCCGGCCGTTTTTAGCCGTGAATTCGAACGAAATTCCGGACGTTACCCGAAGATACAGGGGCAGTGACACACTAACCGATATTTGAGATTTGCATCTGAATGTGTTTATGATTGGAAACTGATTTTTTTGCAATTCGACGGGCAACCATCCGTACTAGACGACAATTATATTTTAGTTATAAATCAACGAGACAATCAGAAACGAATCCCAAATACCTGAACCGAAAAAACCGGTTAAAATAACGATTTAACCATCACCAGTTAAAGATAGGTTATTTTATCTAAGTGATTAATTTGCAGATACGCCCCTGCTAAGCGACCGCGGGGTTAGGGGGACCGTGTTTTTCCATTGAAAGGTCCTTGGTGGTGATTTAACGGTCGGCCATCTTACCTTACCTCGCGGGTCATAAAATGGCGGGCGCGCAGTTGTCGCTCCCCGCGGGTGGTGGTGTTTACACTTTATACCCTTCGGGGCAAACTACACAACGCGACCGATTACTGAGATTACTGATTCTCTGATGGTCGAGGTTTAGTTTACTTTTTAATCTCCAGAATGTTGCTCTTGCATCGGAGGTACATCTGCCGGTCCCGATTTCCCTTGCCTGGTGTTTTGTTTTGACTTTCTTTTCACCCTTGTTGGGGGTGGTTTGTTCTCTTTTTTTTTTTTTAATAAAGACATATCTTGAGCCGGGGACAGTGAATGCTTTTGTTCGAGCGGCCATGCCACTTCGCAACGGTTTGTACAACCGGTGCGGAACAGCACGGTCCTGCTTGTTAGTTGAAAAAAAATGTCAATCTGGAGACGATTGAGTAGGACCAATTTAGGAAAACTCAATTTAAATAAAAATGGAATATTGTAAAAGGCGAAATAGTAGAAAAGTTTATAGAAATCCCTAAAAGATTGCAGGTAAATAAATGTAGAGTCTAAGGAAGGCCACATACTATATTCAAATTATGTACTTTATCACATACATTTTTGCTTCAGTGATTTTCCGAACACGAATTTTGCGGATACGATCTTTCCAGATAGGATTTTCGCGGATATTGATTATTTCGGAAGTATATTATTCCGAACAAAAAATATTAGCTAACCTAACGAAATATAATAAGAAAATTCTAAGGAATATCTTGGAAACCTAACGTGTTTACATACACACTGACACACAAAAACACACAAGCACACTTGTGTTGTGTGTAACATTCTTATTATACTTTTTTAAATAAATAATAAATAAATATAACTTTATTCCAGTATGTGGGGAGGTTTCTGCAGTCCCACACATTGCATATAAGAATACATACATTAAATTATCATATATGCGATGTACAGAAATATAAGATGATTTAAATACATAAATATAAATTATCACTTGCAGGTATATACATAAAAGGTAAGATATAAGAAGAAATAAGGTATATAGAAAGAATTATTCAAATAAATAGGACATACAAAGTTGGACTTTTGGAATTATGTAATTTGTTTGTTTTAATTGTAATTGTGTGATTATGTTATTTATAATATAATTACACTTCCACCTAATGTATATTTTATAATATATAATGATATTGAATTCCTAATGAATAAGTCTAACTGAAAATATTTTTTGTCGATATACTCAATATCCGCAAAAATCTTGTCCAGAATAATCAGTGTCCGCAAAATTCATGCCCGGAAAAATCCGGTCACCTTCATTTTAAATCCGCTATATTTAGAGTCTTTAAATTTTGTAGTTTGTAGTTTTGTTGCACTTAAATGTATTGCTACTCCATTGAATAATATTTTAAGCTGTTTTGTAATTCCATTCGTATACAGCTCGCCTCGTGGGATACTTTCCCGATAAGAAAAACATCCCGGTGAGCTCTGGGTCAAAATACAAAACGATTAGCGATCCCCAACTCAATTTCTGCAAGTGAAATTTCGATATAAAATGACCTCTCAGTGTCCGTAACGCACTTGCGGTGCGATTTTATAACTCGGCCAGGTGACGTATGAGCGTGCTTGAACCCTGAACGCTGCAGACGGATGGAGCAGGTGAATTAATAAACATTTAGTATAGACCATGGACTAGGGATGGCAAATAGGATGACGATATAGAAGGCACGTAAATAGAATAAAAAGTGTACGACGCATCGTCTATCGTCGACTGCGTGTTGCTATGCAGGACGCCTCGGTGGCCGCCACGCTATTTTAATTCAACATTTTTAGAATGCTGAAAACATAATTAATTATAAAAAAAGAGAAATGTAACAATTAGTGCCAACTAATGGCCAATCGAGCATTTTCTTAAAATTACTGAACTGTGTACGCAAACGAAAGAATTGTTTAACTTCATGTCTTAGAGAGCCTCTTTTTTTTTACTATATGAAAATAAACATTCAAATTATATACAGTGGTTGCAATTGAAATATAGTTTTTGTGAAGTGATGATCTTGTTCATAGATCCTAGCAGCTTCCGTCTTAAATCAAGTAATAATAACGTTAACCTGACAATTTCATCTCATAATTTTCATTCAAAGTATGTTAAAGAAATAAAACCATTTTTTAACATTCGATTGTATGTGTTACGTACGAACGATGAATACCTACGTGTTAACTTTGGACGCTCAGGTCAATCGGTTTCGTTGAAGATGTATGTATACGCGTTTGATATAATATAATTTTTATCTCAATGAAAGATTTGGCAGTTAGTTGGTAGTGAAACATTTCAATTTAAAATATGTTTTATATTAACTTTGTAATACACACACAATATGAGTTATTAATTGCTTCTATAGTTTCGAGAGGAGCAGTCCCTCTCATCATCATCAGGTATTGTTAATAACTAGCGTAAAAAAGTTATCAACCTATTCGGGGCAGGATAGAAAGCCGAGGGTGGGGAGGAGGTGTTTATTTTGGTCAATAACGCAAAGAACTCTAGAATTGGTGAAGTAGATAGAAACGGGTATTATTTATTAAAAAAAAACATAATAATAAAAAAAATTAAAAAAAACAATTTGTACGAATTTTCCAATCACATAATTAATACTAATCAATCCTTCGACAATCATAAATTAAAACTACTCCACCCGGTTCTTCATGGGGGATGGATAATCAACAATTTGTAAAAATTATTTTAAAATATGTTTTGTTTTAACTTTGTTAAAATTTTAGAATAATTTATTTTAAAATAATTTTTATCGTTTCAAACTTTTGTCATTTCAAAAATTCATGTAGCTTAAGTAACATTATAGATTTACCATTAAAGTTAAAGTTAACTTTTAAAAACAAGCCATCTTTTTTATACAATGAATAATTTATTTTATTTAGCACCTTTCTTTTACCACTTTTACTTTACCAAAAGATAATACTGAATTTTATAAAATGAGGGTGAGCATTCGTAATGAATGATTACTTAATACGAAGAACCTAACATAGAACCAAAATAAGAAAAAAATTTCAAAAATGAATTGAATGATTTTTTTATATTTCTAAAATCACCCCGGCAAACCAAGATGAAGCTGGACACAATTTATTTTTCCATTGCTACGATATATTCGTATATTTGTGCATTTTCAGCTTATGGGCACGAGCGCCAAGCATTTGCCATCCCTGCAGCAGACGAAGGTGCGCATGTGTGTGTTTACAATACATTTACTGAAAGATTTTTCTTAGATAGCTGGACGGCCGGATGCTGTAACTCGCCTTCATCCGGTTGGCGAGCTTCGGGACTTCTTCCAGAGATGGCAAGTTCCGCTTGGGCGATATATTTATCTAAAACGCTTGCCAGTTATTGACTGCCTTTTAAAATGTATTTTTTAATGCTAAAATGATATATTTCCTTTATACCATTTTTTAAAGTTTATATATAAGTTCCTTACTAGGTAGCTATGTATATTTATTTTAGTAGGTCCTTACCTATCAAATTGCCATTTTCTAATACTGGCTAGTTTGAAGTTCGATATCCTGCATTTGACTTGGAATTCCAAATTCAATTGAGGGTCCTTTTTCTACATTATCCATTCATTTGTTTTCACGCCGTGTGTTTTTTTCTGTGTCTGCGACCACGGAAAAAATGAAAATTTATGTTTTTTTCTTATGTGAGTCCCGTCGTGGTACTAATGCTGCACATACGGCACGCGGTATCAACGATGGATATAAACCTCCATTAAAATGCCAAAATACATGACAACAATTGCCAATACTTGGATTAGTTTAATATATAATTTTCACAAAAAAATTGTTTAAATTTCTCTATACAAAACGGCCATTTCATTGGTAAACCTGATATAGTTTCGAGAGGAGTAGTCCATCTCATCGTCAGGTATAGTTAGAAATATCTGTGTTAGGACAATAATTTTTTTTAAACATTAACGGATCGGAGAAGTGGACTGACACGTGATATTATTCATTAGTGTGTTTTCAGAATTTAAATTTTTTCGCCGTTAATTAATTATCATATAATTAATACTAATCATTCTTTCAAAAGTCACAAATTGGAACTAATCTACATGGTTCTACGCAAAGGATGGATAATGAATGGTTTGGAAACCATTGAAGTCCTAAGAAATTTAAATTCTGAAAATACATTCATGTTGCTTTCAGGTGATGGTAGGAAAAGTTGGGACTTCTTGATAGATGGTTTCTTTAGAAGAAAACTTAGTCCTACAATGAGATGACCGCTAATCTAAATGAATGGCAAAAGCCTTTTTGGAAGACGACCTATTTATATATCCTTGTTTGTTGCCAACTAATTATCAATCTGTCTACAACATTAATATCAAAAAACAATAAAATTTGCAAAAATTAAAACACATTTACATTATGACATTACTTTTGCCCGACCTAGTAGAATACATTTATATTACGGGAAAAATTTGGTAAAATGTAATTTTAGCCAAAATACAAAAGAGACCCCTTCTTTAAATGACCGATTTAATCATTGTAAATCAATCATTTCGCAAACAAACCTTATTTTGTGTTGACCGACCGACTGCGAAGATAAATAAATGATTTTAAGAAATAAATAAAAATAAACACGTTATAACATTTAAACGGGTTCTTGAGTCATTTTTTAATGATTAATAAAACGGCTCGAAATAATTGAATTCCGCGAAACTGCTAAGTGTATACTGCGAAGAGAACATCTTCAATGTCAGTCTTAGAACTCAGGGTCGGAAGATGGGAAAAAAATGTGCTCTTCTCAAAGTCATTTGAATACAAAACACATTTCAAACTTTGGTAACTGTATATTAATGGTCAAGCCATTTCCTGGAGACGGAAAATTACTATCGGCCGTATTTAATTGAGTTAATAAAACACATCTATGCATATTTTTATTGATTGGTTCGATAGATGGTACTCGCGTGAGAAGACTATTACAGGAAACGTAAATAGAGCTATTAATCTAGACACATGCCTCTCTTCTCGGAACTATCGTGAGCACTGATGAGGGTATGGTATAATTGATCACGAAAATTTTATTGCAACTCTCTGCCACTAGTTACGTGGCGATGACGCACTTTTCAATTATCCGTTTTGAGTTTTGCATTTATTACGATGTTTACAAAATAAATGCTGTTTCGTAGCTAACAAAACATCATTCATTTTAATTAATTTAGATAAATTAATAGAAGTCACAAAGAGAGGAAGCTATTTATATATCACAAAGAGATGATAAACGTGTATGGAAGTCTTTTTTTATATACGTAAGAACATCCACGCATTATCAAATTTTTGAAAGCTCTATATCAGATTCAATACCAAATCTGAGAATCTTACGTTTATTTTAATGGACTATGCTATAGCTAGACCGCATTCAAAAGAATGTACGCAAAAAATATGTGTGTTGTTACGATGCAAAAAATGCACACAAAATAAGTTTTTCTAGTAAGTAAGTAACCTTTTTTTAAACTAAAAAATTTATATTAAAGGAAAACACATTATTTTTGTGAAGTTGCAATTTCAGAAAAAAGTTCTGTGAATTATTAAACCATTTTTTTTAAATGTTCAAGTTTTTTGTTTGTAACATTGTGGAAATTCATTTTTAATATTTCAAAAATGAGGGTAAACAACACTGTTTTATTCCACTATATTTATTTTGAATTGTTAGAACGTTTTCGGGATTTCTCCCATTGTCATTTACAACGTTGTAAACGTGTTGTTATTGACAATGGGAGAAATCCCGAAAACGTTCTAACAATTCAAAATAAATATAGTGGAATAAAACAGTGTTGTTTACCCTCATTTTTGAAATTTTTTTAGTACTGCCGAGGAATGTGCAACCTAAAGCTAAGATTATCCCTCTATGGTCGACGTATTGTGATTTTTTTTACTCGTTGTATTTTATTGATTCTATAATATTTTGTAGAGTTTTTAGTCCCGCTTGTCACTTTTTTGATTTATCTTTTTACCAAATTACGTTCATTCCTGTTTCTTCTTTGCATTACAATTTATTATTCTTTTTTTCTTTTACTTTTATTTTAGCTTGTTACTTCTTTTGTGGATCTATATGAAAGACGCAGTTTTGATAAGAAATATAAAAGCTATCGTTTGTATTTATTTCCATTTTTTCCGGTACCTTGCATGATACTTTTTTAAAAATATTTTTCGCTCTTGATTTTTACTTTACGTACCTACTTTCTTCAAAAGCTACCTATTTCGGAAAGAATATTTCTACATATATAACGAGGCAGATAATGGCCGAGGGGCTTGTTACATATTATCCTAATTTATTTATATTATGTGTATGTATCAAGAAATCAAATGTCTATTTTTGTCCAATAAACGCCGATTCATCGGCAATGAAATGAAATGAAATCCAGTAATTATGTTCTTAGAACGTACATATAAAAATATTAGAAATAATACATTTTCAAAATTGAAAATAAAATCAGGCGATCTTCACGAGATTGATTAATTAAATTAAAGCTGATTACTTGATTAATCTGAAAGCGCGAGGATGTGATTAACATTATCCCGGTGAACTTTTATATCCGTCGACGCCGTATCTGTTTATCCAGCGTCCAGTTTATTGCCTCCGCCTGGTTGCGCCTGGTATTCAGTCGGGCTTCCCTGCGAGCGTATTCCTGGAGACAGATCGAGCCAGTCAATATTACATCAGTGACTGGACGCGGCTCGTCCTTGGGATATTCAAGTTATACGAGACACAAGGTGGTACAGGATGCTGGGGATATAAATCATCTCTAACGCAGAAAATCTCACCGCACGCACAGTAGCGATAATTGAGAATATAATTAATGAGTGCCTATCGTAGTTTTATTTTTAAAAAAAGGTATTAAAACCATTATCATAATAAATTAAGTTATATTTGATAAAGTTTATTTAAACATCCACTGAAAAAAGTCGAAAGGTCTCGGTTCAAATGCGAAAACAACAATATCTCGGACATGTAATGAGAGACATTCAGAGAAGTACGAGATCTTGTATCTAGTACAGGGGCCCTAGAAGAAGAAGAACATCATGGCCCATGACCCCGCGTTGCGTGACGTCTTTTATAGATAAATTCCTTCGAGAAATTTGTTCTAGAGCGTTCTAGACGATTCCAAAGTAAAGTTTTGTTGCATAATGGAAACATCAGAATCTTCGAGACCCTGCGTTGCATGCTGATTTTCGAGAGTTTACGGACCATGACTGACCCTGCGTTGCGTGACGCCGTTGTATTGTTGTCTAGTAGTAGTATGTAAAGTTCTTCAGCGTTATAGTTATAGAGGATGTTTTGTTTGTTTTTGTGTGTTTGATATCTTCGTGTATAAGAGTCCATTTGCTGCCTAGGGCATAATCTAATTTTCAATTTTGTTTTATTATATTTGTTATTACGCTGTTTCTAATAATAAAAAAAGAATATTGACGTGATAAGTATTTCTTTTACGCGTCTCTATGTAAAACGATAAACTAAAAAATAATATTTTTGGCTACCATTGCCAGGGCTGTATCCAGAAGCTACTAGTAACACAAAGAGACAAGGAACAAGATAGATATAGGATACAGCACATGGAATAAAAACAAAACCCTTCAAAGCGAACCCTCATCAAACGTCAAAAGATGGCGTTACACAAGCGAAAAATAAAAATGAGTAATGGTCAGGTTTCGTGACCAGAATGGCGAATTGAAATTGACCGTATTGCATGTTAAATTAAATTTAGACTTAATAAAATAAAGAAACATTCATAAAAGTCATTTATTTGACCAACTAATATTATTAGAAAATTAAATATCCTGTTAAAAATGTCCTTAGGTTTTCATGACCGTTCAGAATCTTCTGTGTATAGTTTTCTGGGATATTCTGCCGTGTATATGTGACCTCTCTGGCCAACGTTTCGGATCCCATTGCAGGGTCCATCATCAGGGCTGATGTCACATCAGCCCTGATTTAAACAAGCTCTGATTAGATAGTCCAGAGTCCAGATCTTGTCTCCATCTTGTTAGTACTATTAATTTGTCCTTGCTTTTGTTTTAAATTGTTATAACTTTTATTTTATGTACACAAATAGTTATCTTTTAAATTTAATTTTATTAGTATAAAATTGTATCCTGACGATGGGGCCATGGGCTCTGAAACATGTTGATTTTTTTTCAATACAAAAGTGATGAAAACTAAGTTTATTTCTATTAATTATATAAATTTCCTTTATAATTTTTAATGTTAATAATTCCAATAATAATAATTTCGTTGTCTGTCTGTCTATAACTTCTTTTATGAATAATATGAATAAATAAATAAATACTTATTCTTTAGTGACCAGCTGGTATACTAATATGGGATAAAAATGGTATAAAAATGGGACTTAACGCAAGACTTAACTTAAACGAGACCGGTGTGTATGTTTAAATATCAGCAAACTTAAAAAATACTTCTTAACGGTGGAATCCTATATGGTTTGAGGGTTTTGATAATTTATTAGAGTTTGGTGAACAATTTTTGACAGCACACGTGACCATTTTAAATAATTATATCAATCAAAAGGCATACTTTCATCTAGTAATGGGATGCCAAATGTCGCCAATGAACAGTCATCGAAGACCAACCGACATATTCGAAGGATCATGCTGGAATCACCGTTAGGATAATAATAATATAATAAAATAATTATAATAGTTGGAACATTTATACAGCGCCGCTTTCGTGAGCACTCACCTCAAGGATTCTTCAAGTTGATAATGGAACCTCTATATTTTTTTATATTATTAGCAAATCAATTATATTTTTAAGACTTCTATAATTTATCTTTATTAAAATAGTGATCCGGCAGTGGACAACTCTAGTAATTTTGTTCTCAGAACATACATATAACATTTTTTTGTCAATTCCAGGCTTCACTTCCATACATTCTATACTTTCTTATTCTTCTTCTTCCTCAGTCTTCATCTCTCCACTGCTGGATGTAGGCTCTTCCATACCCTTCCATCCTTCTATATTATTTGCTAGTTGTAACCATTTCTTTCCCCCCCCCCCTTCACAGCGGCTATATATTATCTAAATTATGCCGTACATAATAATATAATATTTTTGTGTGTGCAATAGTTAAGTAATTTTTTTTTAATTTGAATGTATTTTTTATGCCTCTAGGTAGTGTAACCCCTTAAGATAGTAATAATTTTTTTTTATGAATTATTTTTTTAAAATATTTTTTTTAATAAATCTTTTTTTTTAATAAAATGAATAAATACTTATTCCTTAGGAACCTAAATGTAAAAGTACCGTCATTTTTGACGGATTACAGCTACTTATTTATAAATCTTTTACACTCCACATGCCTCTCAATCAACTTACCACACTAACTAGAAGACCATGTAGATTCACGACTACTTTCCAAAGGTCTTATATAATATTGCAAAAGTTATAAATTATTTAAATAGTTACACGGGCGTAAATAAATAGGTCCCGTCTATTTTTGAGGGATGGGTAGTAGGGGTAGTAATCCCCGAATAAGGCGGACTGCACGCCTCATCCATTTTAATCACCAAAATGATAATCTTGTTATTTTCAGAATACGGTCGTCAATATCCTCAGAGTGATATTGACACAGTAATGGCATTGAACTTGCGTGGGCTAAGCCAACGGACGACCCGATGAATAATGTAAAAATATGTAGTGAATGAATGTTAATGAATGTTGTGACGCGTTTTGTTTATTTCAGCATTAAGCGACCAATCCACGTTACGGAATGTCGCACCTACCGCTGGCGACAACGAACAGCTGTCGAACAATCTGCCCCGAGTCCATTTTAAATTATTTAATTACATTACACCCATATCTCATTTATATGGCTTTTTGCTATAAAGGACCTTTTCATTGTTTTTATTTATATTATTTACAATGACAATGATTTAGCTGCTTATTTCACTAGGATATACATGTGTCGAGATTGTTTTATGCTATCATTAATAAATGTGTTATGTCGAGATGAGTAAGTAGCTTGATAACATTAATAAACACATAATACGAGGGGTATAAAAGCAAAAGGCGACAAGA
This sequence comes from Agrypnia vestita, assembly GCA_016648135.1. NCBI lineage: Eukaryota > Metazoa > Arthropoda > Insecta > Trichoptera > Phryganeidae > Agrypnia > Agrypnia vestita. The sequence continues at coordinate 27,641 of JADDOH010017397.1, forward strand.
TGCAAAACATTTTAAAAATGTTTTGAATGCAGTGCAGTCACTTTGTTCAGACTAAACATAGTGGACAGTCCGATGTATGAGTGTAGTTCGGAAGAGGAGACCCTTGATCACATATTTTTTGCCTGCCCATCGCGGAACTCCAATTCCCTTTACTGTGAGCTGATAAAGACTAAATTTCAACTCCCAACCAATATTTGTCATCTTCTTGCCAAGAACTCACCTAATCTGATAACTATAATATAATTTTTTTTGTTAGAAAATGACATAAATATATAATTAATGACACCTTTTTTAGCAAACACCCCATGTATTACTTGTAAAATGGCACACATCGCAAAATATTACTTTATCCCCTTCCAAAATCACCTTTAAAAGCAAAGACAGCAATATCTTTGTAGTGTAAAAAGAAAAGGCAGCAATATCAACTTCAACTAATCAACCCCCAAGAATGTTGCACGTGACAAAATGGCCGTTCATACTAAAGTTAGAGTTGATGATGATTTTAGACTGAAACCTCATAGCAAATATAGCAATATCCAATTATGTGAAAAACAAAAGCAGCAATGTCCACTATTTGGTAGCAAACATAGAAATATCTATATTTAAAAGTTAAATATCTATTAATACACGTAGGTATATAAGAGAAAAAGTAAGGCAGCAATTGTTTTTAAAAACTTATTTCCAATGAGATGTAGGTTTCACAGATTCCAGAGATATTTCCTTGAGTAGTGACTGGTTTTTGTATTTATCTCAAAAAACACCTCAGTGGGATATTGCTGCCTTTGCTTTTATACTCCTCATACATTATAAAGACAAATATCATTCTTTCCTTGCGAAAATATGATTTATAGCCGAACTTAAATTGTGACTCTGTTCTTCTGTGTGAAGTTTTCTGGAATATTTTGCTGTGTGTATCTGATCTCTTTGGCCGACGTGTCGGATCCCTTCGCGGGGTCCATCATGAGGGTTGATGTGATGAGTATGTGCTGATGTTAAGGTTTAGTATTGCAAGCCTTAACATCATCAGCCCAGATGATGGACCCTGCAATGGGATCCGAAACATCGGCCAGAGAGGTCAGATACACATGGCGAAAATATCCCAGAAAGCTACACACAGAAGATTCTGAATAGCGGTGAAAACCTTAGAACATTTTTTGTGGCACTGATGTAGATATTTTCATAATATTAGATGTTGCAGTACAGCAATAATTCGTATAACTTACAAATAGTACCTACTAGATAGATATTTGGAAGTCTTGCATTATAATAAATACTTAGCAGGCAGTTGATTT
>JADDOH010017398.1:0-13142 GCA_016648135.1 Agrypnia vestita
AAAATAATATAGTGAGAAATAATGTTAACGAAACTTTATTAATAGGCATGAATGATTCAAATCTTACAATAAAAATTATATAAACTAAAATCAAAAATGTGCGGAAGGAAACTCGGGAACTTTTTTGATTTATTGGTTCACTTGAATTTTCTATTTCAGTTTGCAAAGTTTCCATTTTGAACAAGAGCGTCTCTATTCTATGACAAGAGCATGCCACTAATAAGCATGTGTGTTTGATTATTAGCTTTGGGCATGCTTATTTATGAGCATGCCACTAATAAGCATGCCAGTAATGAGCAAGTGTGTACAGTTGTTAGGGCATGCTTATTAGTGGCATGCTCATTAGCATGCCAGTAAAGAAGCATGTGTATCTGTACCTTAATCCAATCAGAGGGCAAGATCTCCCCGGCGCGACGGGCGCCATCTCGTGACGCTTTGTGGGACTACATCACTCTTGCGCCGCGCCAGGCAGGGCCTGCCTTTCAGATAAAAATTCATAAAAAGTTTTTGTAAACCCCACGGGGTCAAAAAACCATGTCACTTCGCTTGGCATGACCTTGCAGAAGGCCGTGATATAGTCATTGGACTTGCAGGGTCCTAGTGGTTAAAGTAATTCGACAAATAATTCGGCCCGTGTGGGTTCAGATTTTTATCATCTCGTAAAAGGTAGTAGACCAATTGCCACGCGATGCCTTCTATGACAGTTAGAAAGTACTCGCCTTAGCGCTTATTTTGATGCTACTCATAGTTGTGTGTCCGGAGTTGGACGAAGCAGCTTTCTGTACTTATCGCGTTTTTAAGAAAATCTCAAAAGGTAAATTTTTCCTCCAAGTCAAAAAATGATTATACATATATGTATGTATACTTCCCAGATAGGTATTAATTTAGCGGCCATGACACAAAAAGATTCATCAGAATCGGACACTTCTGTCGGAAGTTATTTCAATTATTGCGATTTCGCCAATATTTGACCCCTACCGCCAGGTGGCGGCGCACAGTGGTCCCGTAGTAGTTCGTAGGGCTTGAATCACGATCTTTGAATTAGACCACGATTCCTCGTCGCATTACTCACTATTAGTGACACAACTCAAATGTATAAAAGGAATTGCAATCAGATAATTTCTACAATTGTTTTTGTGCATCCGAAGTGAACGCATCGCACGTGCCCGCTCATACTGTTATCATTCGGCGCTAATTAGTGGGTACGTAACTTGTGTTTTTCCAAGAATCTATTGTTTGTGACTTATTGTATCGTGATGGATATTCAAGTTGAAGGTATGTATGATTTGTTTTATGTATTTTATTGTTAAATTTATTGTTGTTAAAGTTTTTATAATCGTGCTACGACAAAGCATTTTATATAACTTTATTTTTTAATTTTTATTGAGATTTTTAAATACTTTAAAATAAATATAAACGCATAATTTTTATACGAAAATGTAGGTTAATGTGTCTTTTTTCGAATTATTAAGAATTTAGCTGCGATCATCTGCGACTGTGCCTGTGAGTTGACCGGAAACGTGAACCGCGCGGATGCTTGCAGCAGCATATTCCTGGTACAACTTGCCTTCTTCTGTTCATAAAGTATTAATTCATAGGTCGGAAGTAATAGAATATTCACTATTGTCTATCGGTGAGCTTTTAGAAGAGGCCGCTGAATCCTGTAATGAATTAGTTAAGCAATTTAGAGGTGACAACACGAAGAAAATGTCACGAGTTGTCACAAACAGCGACTTTTTAAACAGACTCCTTCTAAATTCTGATCCCTTTATTTCTAGTTTGAGAAAGTCAACACGAAAGAAGAATTCTGTATTATCAGCAGAAGTGTTAAATTTACTGTCGATTTAAAAATTACAGTTACTATTTGTGTTAAATATTGATTATCGTTTATGATTTTCTTATCTACTTCATGTTAAAATATGATTTTCTTATTTACTTCATGTTTAAATATATATATAGATTCCCTCTACTTGACATTTTTAAATAATCTGTAAATAAAAAATATTTTTAAGATTTGATTCTGTCGTAAAATTTTCTTTTTGTTATAGACATACCAGAGATTTGGACCAAATCACCAAATCAAAAAAGCATCTGAGACGCCAATTTTGAAACCATGCATTTGAAAAATTATCATATGCCCTCAAACATATTTGTTATTAGGAATAATGCTGTCTGGAACCTCGCGTTTGAAAATTATCATTAGTGAAAAATCATAATTTGTTACCAAGAATATCACATATATATCAATTTGTAAACCTTTCCTCATCTTTATATGCATTACTTGTCATTAGTGTTTGAACAGAATTGTTTCTTAGAATCATGCAGAAAATCCAAAAACCTTAATTAAATCTTAAAATTATATGGCATCTCTTTCTAACATTTTTAATATAAATACAAGTTGCTGAATGTAAAATATTTAAATTGATAATGCCCTCATAAGGCGAAACGCGTCTCAGAAAATTAAAAAGGTAGAACTTAAAAAACAATTGTTTTTATTTCCATATGTGTTATTTTTTATGGATTAAACATATATATTTTCTTTTTTAATTTTTTTTTCAATGTAATCGAGTTATTTTATTATTATTTACTTTAATTGATCAAAAAATATTATAATAACATGCAGTAGTATGCAGTACGATAGCCGCTAGCTGCGCGATTTCCCTATGACCGCTTTTCTTTGGCCGCGGGACCACGGTGCGGCGGTCAGATTTAAATCAGTAAAAAATAGTAAACAAGTATTATTTTATTTAAGTTGTATTGAAGCAAATGATTTAAGTTGCTGTAATGATAGTTCAACTTTTTGCAAAAAATAAGTCAGAAACATTGAAAAAATGCAAACTTTGATATTGCATATCTCCATAACTATTGCTTGATCATGGTTGCTTGAACATTTTAGACTCATAACATAATCATAACATAACATGTACACATAAATATGACAATGCTCCCCACTTTTAAACACGAGAATTAAATTCTATTTTAAAAGTGGGTAAGCGTTAATATTCTCATTCTGTTCTTCAAACATATGATATGTAATTTACACCATTATGTACAATTCAATAAAATAAAATAAAAAAACCTTAAAAAGTTATGAATAGTTATGGAGATATGCGACATCAAAATTTGTATTTTTTTCAATATTTCTGATTTAGTTTTTGTAAAACGTTGAACTATCTTTACAGTAACTTATATCGAATATGAAAAAATTATTAGCTATTTTTTAAATTTTTATATTATGCTATATGTTATCCAAGAGATAATAAATAAAATAAAAAAAATACGTAAATTTTTGCATAAGTGCTTTTTTTGTTTTTAAATATTAAGCTTTGACTATATAAGTATTGTGTTTAAAATAATCCCATTTTAAAATACCTTTAGAGTTTCGAACATATCATAATCTGAAAAACATAATCTGAAAAATTTGACTCGACAATATCTGAAAAATTTGACTCGACAATATCTAACAACATAATCTGAAAAATTTGACTCGACAATATCTAGGCGCACATTAAGGCCGGCCGCACTTTGGATACGAATTATTATCTGCGTGCGTATTCGTACGATTATTTTCGTACGTATGGAGCGCGCACATTGATTTCGTCTTGCGTTGCTCACTATCAGTTACTTTTCGCATTTCTCCAATAACGTTTGTGCCAAATGAATAATCTGTGTCTTCTGGAAAACTCTATTATGGCAGACTTGAATAATACGACAAATTTCATGACTATCTATCCAATAGATTCACAAATGCTGGGAAGAATCGAAGTGCAACGAGAGCTCATAACATTATTATTTAACTCAAAGGTATTTTTTAAGTTCTTTAGAGATTCTCCGCCATGATCTGCGCTGATGGTCACGTAGTTGAATCACTTTGGTCCCACAAACATCTGTGGTCATTTGTCAAATTGACAAAATTTTCAATATCCATCGTACGAAATCGCAAAAATTTCCGAACAAATCCGGAACAAAATCGGACGTCGCATCTATACGTGCTTACACGAACTACTAAGTCGTGTAGTGTGCGATGTTCAATACATACAATAGTATCAGTGCTTGCGTATTCGTAAGTATACGTAGGTACTACTCAATTTCGTACGAAAACGCATTCAGTGTGCGGCCGGCGGCGGCGTAAAGAACTGAACGTACAAACAAAATAAATACTGTATTGAAATAAGACAGCATTCTTCATTGAATAGGTATATGCGTATTCATAATTTTATCTTTACATCTTTCACTGTTTATAATAACATAACATAACACTTGTCAAATAAATTACAATAATTTTATTATCGTCCAAGATATACTAATGGCCCAAGCTCGGGATGACAGTACAAATTAATTTTTTTATACCGGTAATTATAACAAACACACTGCGGTTTGTTATAATTACCAGTATAAAGCTGTGTCTTGTAATTTGTGTGGCCTCGTAATTTTTCATCGGTTATATCCAGGGGCGGACTGCCCAGGTAGGCTGGTCGGCGATCGCCGAGGGCTCCAGCCCCTGGGGTCGAAAGAAATGTGTCTTTCTTATAAATAAGCTACAATTTCATTTTAAGAAAAAAGAAATAAATGCTCTCTTTACTTGTACTGTATTATAAAACTTTCTACTTCTTGATAATCTGTCATAGTTTAATTATTTTGGTCTGATTCGAAGTGATCACTTCTCAATCCACCCGCTTATGATAATATGGAATAGGGCCGCACGGCAAATGAGAGATTCGACAAGTAGAGCTTGTGACCGATTGCATTAGAAACAAATTCTAGCTCTGACACTGAGGACGAAGAAAATTATCAACAGGAACCTGCTGCTCCCCAACATCTTGGCTGGTTCGTATGCCCCTATGAAAACTACTCAATTGAAATAAAAAAAGCTTTTATGTAGAATCATCCCATCAAACGAGATTGCCGTTTGAACCATCAAAACTCTGTTATAGGATAAATAACTTGCGGAGACTGTGACAAAAAGTATATTGGCCAAACCACTAGAAACTTAAATACACGCATAAAAGAACATCGCCGCTGCTTAAAAAATAACAATTTCTCCGAATTTTCCAATCATATAATTAACACTAGACTACTGCAATGGTATCTACGCTGGCCTACCGATGTTTCAGCTCGATAGACTACAATCTGTTCTAAACGCTGCAGCACGGATCATATATGTCAAAATTCTCGCACATAACATCCCTTCTGCGAGAATTGCACTGGCTTCGTTTTCCTGAAAGAGTAGAGTTCAAACTGTGTTGGTTGATGTACAAGGCAACTCACAACATGGCGCCTCTGTATCTTCAGGAGCTCTGTATTCCAGACAACATAAATGGGAGACGTCAAACTCTTAGGTCAGCGTCTACTTCAGCGGTGGGAAGGATTGTGGAACCGGCAAGTCAGTTCCAGAAAACTAGGTTCAGCGAACGGGCATTTGCGGTGGCGGGCCCCAAAGCGTGGAACTCTTTGCCCTCCCTGATAAGAAACACGGATTCAGAGACTTTATTTAAGAAAAGACTTAAAACGCACTTGTTTACAAAATCTTTCCCAGAACCTTTTTAATATTCGTTGTTTTTTTTCACTATTTTATGTTTTAAGCTGTTTTTCTTTCTCTTTTCTTTTTCATTTTATTTTTCATTTTTTTTCCATTTGTTATTCTATGATTTTAGTATGTAAGAGTTTTTGCGTGTAAAGCGCCCTTGAGGTGAAATTTTCACAAAAATGGCGCTCTGTATAAAATCTTCCAATTTTATTATTATTAACACTATCGAAAGAATAGTCATAAATTAAAATTACTCCACTCGGTTCCTCATAGAGGATAGATAATGAATAGTTTGGAAACCATTGAAATCCTAATAAATTTAAATTCTAGAAACATTAATAAATAATATCACATTTCAGTCCAGTTCACCACTCCTAGAGCTGTTCGGCGAAAAAAATACCCTTCCCTGCCGCGCGCCCCCCTGACCCCCCTGACCTACCCAATTAGATTGATAAATTTTGTATTTAAGTTAGTTATTATCTATACCTGATGATGAGAGGGACTTTTGAAACTATACTTATAATTTAATAACTCATATTGTGTGTGTATTACAAAGTAAAGTAAAACATATTTTTAAATCTATTATAGGATATTACCAACTGGTGAAAAAATTCACAAAAAATCATATTCGATTCAGTTGAACAAGGTTTATTGTTCCTGTTGTATGGATTTTGGAGATAAGGACCGTAGAGGCTCTACATTTATTACTGGATACGACGTTTCTGTTAAGCACATCAATAAGTCTGTAGAGATTCGTGAAAATTCCCGATACCACCGACTTGCAGCCTCAGCAGCTTTCCAAATCCAAAAAGGACTTTATATTTCAACTCTTTTAGCCACTAACCAGAGACAAAAGAGAGAAAGTGAAATTCACATGCGAAGATTGGTCGTCAAGGCTTAATAGATAATAGTTTTATTTATTGGAAGACAAGGAATTCTATAGAGGGAAAAGTGCACAAGGAGCGTACGCACTAGACTCCGTGGAAAATCATGGGAATTTTCTTGAATTGGTCATGTTGGTTGCAAACTATGACGTGATTTTGCAAAATCATGTCAGAAAATATATTGAAGACAGTAAAGAGCATAGTTTGAAAATAAATAAAAAAGGGAAGCTATTGGAAAGTCGAATAAGGGACCGATTGGACGAGGCTCTCTCCTAACTTTTGTGTCTAAAACTTTTATTAACAAATGTAAGAATATGTTGAAAGACCTTCACGAAAAGCATATCATACAGCGTGATGGTGGATTGCACACAGAATATAGCTATAATGTAATCAATTGGCAATTTGCGTCCGCTATATAGTCCAAGGAATGGTACACGAAAGATTTCTAAACTTAACAATTGTCTGAGATTCAAGTGGGTTAGGTTTGTATGAACAAATAAAATTGGAGCTAGCGAGGTTTGGAGTTGACTAAAAATAGTATAGCTTGCTCTTTTGATGGGGCAAACAACATGATAGGTTGCTATAATATATTAGGAAGGATACGTAAATAATAAGCTCGTGCAAGGTTTATCTAATATGACTTTTGTTCATGTCTCGATCTCGTATTGAAGTAGCATGATCTATCAACGCATATCGACACTTTTGACAGCTCGAAAAATGTATGACCAGCCTTAAATCTTTAGGGTTTGTTACTCCAATTTTTTTATAATAAAAGAATTTTACCTTCCATTAAAATTTCTATTTTGTTTCCCTCGACGCCTGGAATCCATTATGAGAACAGCCTGCTGTTTCGGCACTTATACACGCGTTCCTACCCCCTCTGATTCCCTGTTTGCGACAATTTATTCCCGCTGGTATCCCTGTTTCCGGTTACGTCGGCGCAACGGTTTTTCTTTCATATGACTCATAATGCACCAGGTAGGGATTACCTGGATTCCAGGCGTCGAGGGAAACAAAATAGGAATTTTAATGGAAGGTAAAATTCTTTTATTTTGTGTTCCGTCTCGACGCCTGGAATCCATTATGAGAGATCTGTTTGTTATCACCTGGTGACCTAGTGGTTCGACGTTATATGTGACTGCCTATATTGGCGTAAAGAGAGGCGCTAATGAGCTCTGGGGGCATTGTTGCTTGGGGTTATCTACTATCTCTCTTTGGTAGAATTTTCGGAAGGTGATTTCACTCTGCCAGTTTCCCCTTGACAAGATCTCCTCTATCGGGTAGTTTTCCAGCCAATTCAACGAAGCCACAGCAGAACGAACACTTCCTGGCGTTGCTTCCACTCCAGCCTCTCTTAGGATTGACTTGATCCAACCACCTATTATTGTCCGTGAAGCTGGCTTTACTTCACCTGCTGTCGTCACAAATAGTTCTTTCATGTCCGGCTTTCGTCTCGGCTGTGAGAGTGAGACCAGCTTTCGGATCCAAAACAAGGGGTTGATGTTCCTTTCATCCGATGCGCTCAACCTCCATCCCGATTGTTTGTGTCTTGCCGTGTCAGTCTTCGCTCCAAAGGCTGGCCATAGCGTGATGGAGTCTCCTTTGTCGATCAATCGGTCCGGGGTGACTCTGAGAAGTGTCAGATCTTGGACTCTTCGCCCAGATGCCATGATGAGTAGTATGGCCGTCCTCCTTGACACGTCATACAGGCTGTTTCCTTGGCGGGTTTTCACGTAGCCACTCCACCACTACTCGGGGGTTCCAGATCGGGGGTCTCTCAGTGCATCCACCAGAAACCGAGATGGCTTTAAGGACGTGCCTGACGAGGAAGTTCGAGCTAATCTTATCTGCATCAAGAGCTGGGCCACAGAAGGATACGATTGCCGATTTGTGGACCAATATTGTTCGAGGGGCTAGCCCTTCGTGGATGAACAGGTTGGCCAGATATCTTGCCACTGTTGCAGGGGGAGGGTTATGAGGTTGGACAGAATGCGTGGTACACCATCGCTGCCACCTATCCCAGGCCGGCTTGTAGGTGTTCAGCGTTGAGCCTCTCCAGCCAGATCTGAACAGCTGCTGTTCCTCCTGGCTCCAATCCGCTATAGCCTGTTCCCACCCACTGCTATTCTCCAAACTTCCAGTTGGAGGTCCGACACCCTCGGTGGGGGAAACCCTGTCGACGTATCGATCAGGACGCTCTTCAGATCTCTTACGCTTATTGGCCCTCCCTTTGCTCGTTGTTTGAGATCGGCCCTCCAGAATGTCTTCTCCCATCTTGGCACAACTAGGAGAAAGGTGCCTCTTGCCAGGTTCAAGTGCGCCAGTACTCTTGGGACGAGATTCGGCGGCGGAAATACCCAGGCCAGCTCGTAATCCCAATGCTGACTGAATGCGTTGAGATAGGAGGCCGAGCAATCGGTTGAGTCTAGCGACACGTAGTTTGGCACCACATGGGCGGTGGCCGATGCGAAGAGGTCGATCTGAGGACGTCCCCATATTCGGAATATTTCCTCTGTCGCTGGTTCCAGGAGGTGCCATTCCGGGAGTGGTGTCCCCCGTGAGAGTCGGTCCGCAATCCCGTTGTATCTCCCTGGAATGTACTGCGCTGTCAGAGATATTTCCTGCTGGTCGATAAACTCTAGGAGGTCTCGAGTTATCTTCAGAAGGCCCAATGATCTTGTCCCCCCCTCCTTGTTGATGTAAGCCACTACTGTCTTGTTGTCTGTCTGCAGTAGGGTCTTCGTTCCTCTTAGCAGGTAAGCGTGATCCCTGATCACTGCGTAAACAGCGAAGGCTTCTTTCTGGTTGGAATGCCACCGCATCTGCTCTGGGGTCCACTGGCCTGATATCGTCTTGTCGTCCACCTGGCCGCCCCAACCTGCGTCCGCTGCGTCTGTAGTCAGGAAGTGGGAGAAGGGGGCTTCGTGTATTGGGCAGGACTCCCCTACGGCCTCCAACCACCACTCTAGGTCTTGCCGAACCGCGGCAGGAAGCTCCACTTGTCTGGATGGCTCGTGCCTCTGCAGCTGGCGGCTGAATCTCTGCAGTCTTCGGCAATGCAAACGACCCCGAGGGGTGGCGAAGTTTGCGAAGTTGAGTCTCCCCAAGAGGCCTAGAACCTGCTTGGGGGAGCAACTGCCGGCCTCGATCGGGCGGCGCAGTACTTGGCGAAGGCCAGAGCACTTGCGGTCCGAGAGGGATTTCTGGTTGGCTTCGGTGTCCCAAGTTATGCCCAGAAACTCCAGCTTTTGGGTAGGTATAAGGACACACTTGTCGCGGTTGATGCACCAACCCAGATGCTGGAACAGATTGACCGTCTCTACTGCCTGGGTCGCTAGCAGGTCCCTTGACTGATTGGCCAGAAGGAAGTCGTCCAGGTAGACTACGGTCCTTATTCCTCTCTTCCGCAAGAGTCCCGCTAGCCAGTTTGACAGCGTTGCGAACATTCTCGGGGCTGATGACAGGCCAAAGGGCAGGCAGGTCATCTGGAGAAGTTCCCTTGGTAGTATAGTCTCAGGAACTTTCGGTGCGATTCCGCTATTGGTAGGTGAAAGTATGCCTGGGTTAGGTCGATTTTCACCAACCAATCTTTGGGCTGGAGGAAGTCTGGGACCCGAAAGTGGTTGAACAGCTTGAAGGGTTTCGCCTCCACAAAGGCATTCAACGCCTTCAGGTTGAATATCGGCCTTAGGGAGTTGTCCGACTTCGGAGTTAGAAACAGATTTGAGATGAAGCTCGGAGAATGATCTGCTCTTTCCAGCACGCCTGACATCTTCAGGGCCTGAATGTGACTCGACATGTCTCGAGACTCCTTCGTGCTGAAGCTGCTCAACAGCTGCCTGGTGGGGAAGACTAACGGAGGTTTGGCCACAAAGGGGATTCTCGCGCCCTTGAGGATTCTCAGCACTATAGGTGGTGCCCCGAACTCCTTCCACGTGCTTTGGAACCTCCTCAAGCGTCCTCCCCAGAACTGGTTGTTCAGCCTCGCGTCATCTTCTACCTCTACGGCTACGGTCACCAGCGGGTTTTCGGCCGTGGTCTGCCTTCCGGATAGGTCTCCTGTTCGGGTTCCCTGGGCCTCGCTCCCTGTTCCTCGGCTCCGGCAGAAAGGGCTTACGGGACTGGAGGTATCCCTGGTTCGGAGCTCGACGAGAAGTTGACGGCTGGGGCTGAGATGTTGACGGTTGGGCCAGGTTTCGGGTTGCGGGCGAGACCATCACCTTCTCCTGGCCCCCGTTCTTTAGGATATACGCCGATAGCTCTTCCCTATTGAACAAGTATCCCGAGCTTGGAGGGATTTTGGCCGCACCTTCTCGCACGAAAGGGTCTTTGAAGCCCTCCAATATGGCCTTTCGCCGGTTCAGTATACACTCTGCCCGTCTGCCGCACACAATCTGCAGGATGTCGTCCGAAATCTTATTGTACGGAGCATCGCTGGTGAACATCGACTGAATCCGCTCGAAGAGAGCCGAAGCGGACAGATCCGTGCCGGGTTCGGATGCCCAATTCACCAGCGATTGCATCCCGTCTCTCAGGGTCTCTCTCTGGGCGAGCAAGGCGTTTGAAAGCGCGGCGAGCGATCTTTCCAGCAAGCCAGTATGGGTCGGCGCGTTATCGATCCTTCTCAAGTCGTCGTTCACCGACAATTCCACAAATGTGGGAGTCGCCGCGTAGGTTCTTTGCGTTTCCGCATAGCGAACGCCTGACCACTCGTCGGAATCGAAGTGTTGCAACTTCGAGATCTGTTCGATCCGCTTCGGGTCCGCTCTCGGTTCTGGCGGCTCCTTCACGACCGTGCTGAGCTTGCCGAACTCCAGCGTATTCTTCGCCCTTCTGAGGCTCGGCGGCGGCTGAATAAAGGACGCATTCGCGTCCTCCACGCTGGGCTCGCTCGCGGCCACGTGTTCCGGCGTTGGCGGCGTTGTTGATGCAGGAGCCGCGCCGCCCGCTAACAAGGCCTCCGTCAGAGCAGTCACCTGTTTTAGCAGGTGGTCTACACGCGGGTCGTATGCTACGCGGCGTCTCCTTCGACTCGGTTCTTCGAAAGAAGATCCGTCATTCGAGGATACCGGCGAAGGAGCTTGCTCGTCCGCCATCTTGTTAACAAATCGTTTGACGAAATTCACGGGATTTACACTAAAATATCAACGTCCTGTCGCACTATGTTAAAAATTTGTATAGTCTAATGTAAGAAAAACCGTTGCGCCGACGTAACCGGAAACAGGGATACCAGCGGGAATAAATTGTCGCAAACAGGGAATCAGAGGGGGTAGGAACGCGTGTATAAGTGCCGAAACAGCAGGCTGTTCTCATAATGGATTCCAGGCGTCGAGACGGAACACAAAATATATGATTATTTTTGATTTTTAAGACAATATAAAATATTTGATAAAACAAATTACCTTTACCTCGTACCAATACGTAAATGTTTATTTAATGGCGTTTAGTAATCTTATTTTTATTAATATAATAAAATGTTCACCACTATACGGAGTGTACCAGAGCGAGCAGCAGAAACTTGACCGGTAGATTCGTGTCTTTGTTATGAGTCTAAAATGTTCAAGCAACCATGACCTAATATCAATAGTTATGGATATATGCAGTATCAAAGATTGCATTTTTTTTTCAATATTTCTGACTTATTTTTTGCAAAAAGTTAAACTATCATTACTGTAACTTATAATATCGATTATGAAAAATTCATTTGTTTCAATACAAGTTAAATAAAATGATAAAAAATTTGTAAAAAAAAACTTTTTTCAATTTTCGCAAGGTTTTCATCATTTTATTCGACCTGTACTAAAGCGAATACTTTCTATAATGATAGTTCAACTTTTTCTAAAATATAAATTAGAAATATTGAAAAAAAATGCAAACCTTGATTTCTAAAATGTCAGATGTTTTGAGCTTTGATAAGACACTTCATGCTTTGAAGATTAAATTCTAAAAACATTTGTCAGTCAATTTAGATTTTCGACATTCGTACTGAAGTACCTATTATGTATACCGACGGAGTAATTCAAATTTAGAAAATATTCCGCGACGTTATCGGGCCGCCGTTGCTAGTAATCAAACTTTTATAATGATTCCAATTTGAAAAAAACCAACAAAATTTCTAAAAATCCGAAATTATGCTATAATTATTATTTTTTTAACGAAAATTTGATAGATCTTCTTGATCGTCGCCACGAGTATACTTGTCAAGTTTCAGCTCGATTGGATCACGGGAAAAGGGTCAAAAATCGATCCAAAGTTTTTTTTTGACGGCAAGCCGGCAAGCAAGCAGGCAGACGCCACGAGTTAATAATCTTTTTTAATCTTCAAAGCATGAAGTGTCTTATCAAAGCTCAAAACATCTGACATTTTAGAAATATGTATATTAAATTACTGTAAGTTTAGTGTTATGTTATATGTTTTGATTCGCCTTTAATTGTTGTTATATTTTACAAAGAAAGGGAGTATAATAAAAACTTGGTTTTTATGGGTTACTTTTTCTAACATTTGAACAATGCTTACGAGGCATTTTACTGATAAACTGTATTAAATCAGAGGACGATAATCTTTAGGGATACATTTTAGAGCACTTTTAACTGGTATTATTATTGTATTATTTACTATCCTTGTGGATTAAGTTAATTTTTTGAATATTTTTTTATGTTATGATGTTGTTGATGAAATTCTCTAATTTTACATATACATATAGTTTAATATAAAAATGTAATGTTTTGATG
>JADDOH010017399.1:0-11521 GCA_016648135.1 Agrypnia vestita
AAGCAAAAATCACAGCGGGTGGTTTATATATTATAAACTTTTATATTTGACATAACATTTTTGTTTTAATATATTATTGTAAATATAGTTACATAAGCTTAGGAACAAATTGTTTCTTAAAATACACGTCACAATGCCTTAAATATTATAATGTCATGTTAGTATTAATCATTGTCATTTGCTTAAGAGTATTTAATAAATGTGATAAAAAATACAAAAATAATTTGTTTGTTGCAAGTTTTTATATACACGTTTTCTTCGTTTTTTATTTACAAGATTTCTTAATATTTGTCGATGTTTTGATTTGTAGATATTTTTACTGAATGGCGGTAGTGTTTCGTAGATCCTCGATGAAATTTTAATAAATATAAAATTTAATTTAATTAAGTAAAATACTGACTAAATATTAATCTAGTAATTTTTGAGTAAACATCATTGGTGGTACCTATGAAGGTACATATGGTTTTTTTCTCGGATTAAATTAAAGCCAGGAAAAAAAGGCAGGAAACGGAAATGCTACTGACAAATCTTCGACTTTGAACTGTTTCAGTTGGTAGCACTCGTGGTTATCGTCACATATCACATTTATTCGGTAGAGTAAATAGCAGTTGTGAATTTAAAAAGCTGTGTAGCTCATTCAAGTTTGTAATTTTCTTTTCTAGGTTTGTTTTTAACCTCATTTGAGTCAAGGATTTTTTAAAGTAAAATAAAATATACAGGGTTATTTGGAAAACATTAATAACCTCGCAGGACAATATTCTTGCCTTGATTATGATTCGAACATGTTCAAGCTATCATGGCATAATATAAACAGTTATGGAGATACGCCACATCAAAGTTTGCATTTTTTTTCAATATTCATGACTTATTTCTTGTAAAACGTTGGACTAACATTACAGTAACTTAAAACGATTACGAAAAATTCATTCGTTTCAATACAAGTTAAATAAAACGATAAAAACCCTGAAAAATTTCCAATTGGAATGTTTTCCAATAGGGTTTTTATTATTTTATTTGACTTGTATTAAAGGAAATGAATTTTTCATATTCGATGTAAGTTACTGTACATGATAGTCCAACGTTTTACAAAAAATAAGTCAGAAATATTGAAAAAAATGTTAACTTTGATGTCGCGTATCACCTCATGGCTGTTTGAACATTTTCTACTCATATTTAAGGCAGGAATATATAGTCTTGCGTGGTTATCAATGTTTTCCAAATAACCCTGCATATCGTTCGCGCACGTGATACGCCGATTTTTTTTAAATTTATGAACCTACCTAATTGGGATTGACAAATTAAAAGTACTTTCTCATAAATATATATAATATATTTTTGAACGAAAGGTCGGCGTCCTTAACTTAAGTTATTAATTAAAAGCTTTTAAGAAAGTACATTTCGAGCGTCGTTAAATATATAACACGATATCGGAAATTTCCTCATTATTCACTGTAAAAATTCGCACCGCAATTAACAACATTGTCGGGCTTCCATTGGCGCATTAACTCGTATCTGGGTGGCTTTACTTTAATTGATCGTTTCCAAGTTCTGCACTTAAAAACGTGCTTTTTCCGCAAGCTGCCGAGCCTCCAACTAAAGCCTCCAACTAAAGATGCATTCTTTATATCCCCCCGTTTTACGACACGCTCACAAACATCCGCGCAATTAAGAGAAGGCTGTTCCGTCCGCGAAAATTGACACAATTTTCAGTCGACTGACGAAAATATTCCGAAAATTTGTCGTTTTTACGACGTCGGCCAAAAGATCGCGAAATTTATGTCGATTTAAAAATATATTAACCCGCGCGGGAGTTTTTAAGATTTATAGGGTGTTTTTTTTATAGGTTACGTTCGACGTTCCCTCTGAGGCGTGCGGGCGTGCGACCGCACACTTGTTCTAAACCCTCGCTTGCCTTTATAGACTGAACATTGACCAAAATTTTATTAATGATTGACTTATTGAAATTTGATAGGTCGAAGCACCAAATTCGAGTGAAAATATTGTAATATTAACTTATAGATAAATACTTCCTAATTAGGCACGTACTTTTTTTATTATTTATGAGTGCAAAAAATGGTGCACATATTTTTTTGGTGCTAAATCTACTGCTCAGATGAGTTTACAGTCCGTAAATATAATATAAAAAATTAGAAGGAACGCTGATACCGATACCACGATTTTCGAAATAAATTTGCACAATTTGCGAGGGTTGTTTTGCCTGATTGTTCTTGTTGTGGTGAACAAAGCAGGGGCGAAAATATTAAATACCAATAATAAAGGTTTAAAATTAAATAATTTTGAATTTTTTTACACTAGGGAAGGGGTGAATAATAAAGCACCTCTAATAAATAAGCAAATCAATTTTCCACACAGCCCTTTGTTCAATTTAACTTTCACAAAAGATCTGGTAACACAAACTTTAGACCCCGCCCCCTCTCGCTCTCTCCCGTTAGATTCCTGATTGTTCTGTAGGCTAGTTAGTGCACGCTTGTCTGTGACAAAATTAACACGCGTGTGCTAATCATTGGTTAAAGTTTAACAATACTATGGTTGTGGTGTATATTGTTGTGAACATAGTAGTATTGGTTCTGACGAAGAGACGGGTACGTCTCGAAACCGGTAGACCTTAAATCTGGTTGTGGTTTTTACTAAGTTAACTAACATTCTGTTCTTGTTGTTGTCTACTCATGGTGAAATGAGCGCCCCTGGAAAGTGTTGCCAATTCGAAAAATAAACCTCTAAAAACACCCTATATTTAAATACTAATGACAAAATTATCTTATTTTTCCAATATGTTTTTTTATTTATTATTTATTTTCGTCTACTTGTAAAACTTTTGTTTTCTGTTAAATTATTAAAAGAAGATGAATTTCAAAATTTAAAAATAATATTTTTCACAAACGCTCGAAAACTTTTTACAGAATTAACGAACCAAAGAGAATGCGAATCATCGAAATAATCAGGTTTCGTGCATATGCACGCGTCGAACTGATTACTCATTTGTATTGATTCCAATTTGAAAAAACCACAAAAATTTTAAAAATCCAAAATTATACTATAATTATTAAAAAATTTTAAACGAAAATTTGTAAGATCATTTTTATCGTCGCCACGAGTCTGCCTGCAAAGTTTCAGCTCGATTGGATCAGGGGGAAAGGGTTAAACATCGATCCAAAGTTTTTCCGGCAGACAACAAACCGCAGACGCTACGAGTTAAAAGAAAGGGGGTAATAATTTACTTTGTTTGTCGCGGTAACTACACACTTTCTCGTGATATAACTGATTGTGTATCTTGTTTGTTTCATGTTGCCATGTGACATGGACAGCTATAAATAAAAAAAAATTGTGTTGCTCTTGCGACTCTCATATACAAACTAACTGACAAAAGATGACTGTATATTATGTAAGGTGTGCTTTTACTAAGAAGGTTTGTTTAATCAATTAATTTAATCGGAGTATTTCTGTTTCTCTTTTAAAAAAGGTATATTTGATTAGATATATCAATCAACGTCATTGTTTCATAAATGGCTTTACCTAATGCAGTTTTTCTATATCATTTATATTACGATTTTAGTTTATTTTAGATATTACAATAATTTTAGCAAGGCTGATGACAAATAGATTTACAAAAACGATATAATTTCAACATTGGTCTTATCTGAAGGAAAAAATCAGACGCTGTATTGAAAATTTCTTAAAAATTAATTCAATCAAAATTTGTATTTAACTATTGTAGGTAAAAAATAAAGTGACCACGAATAAAAGAGATTACGCCTCTTTATGCCATCTGGGTATTTTGCCGTTAATATTTTAAAGAAGTGGATATTTTTCGGCGAAAGTCTACCACACTAATGGCAACACTGCTTGCAATTTTAAAAGGAACATCTTTTTATTGCAACTACCGAAAATGATTAATGTTCTTTGAGAGCCCGGATGACGAGTCCATCATCACCGCTTACCCTCTCGAAGAATTGAGTAATCATCGTGAAGACGCACAGAGGAGTATTGGCGAAAAGTGCGCGAATTTATTTTATGAATTTTATTTTAGTTTTATGGCAGAAAATGTTTCAAAAGTTTAACAAAATCATTGTTTAATACTGATTCTCTTGATTTGACGCTAAAACAGAATCGGAAATTTTTCACTTGAAAATTTTGTAATTGTTATAAGATAAAAGAGATAGCATTAGAAACGGCGAAATTAGGCGCAGAACTAGAGTAGTGGATATTATGGATCGTGTAGCGAAGCTAAAATGGCAATGAGCAGGACATGTTGCAAGGCAGGATGCTACAAGATGGCCTCCCAGAGTTCTGAAATGGAGACCTTGGGAGAATAAAAGAGGCATCGGAAGACCTCAAAAGAGATGGGCCGATGATATAGCCGCTGTGGGGGGAAAGAAATGGCTAGAATTAGCAAACAACAAGGGAGGATCGAAAGAGAAGGAAGAGGTCTAAATTCAGCAGTGGAGAGACGAAGGCTAAAGAAGAAGAAAAAGATGAAGTTATAAGATTATTTTCCAAATATTCCATCTTTATGTCAAAATTATTTAAAGTACATTCTCTCACGATGTCATACAAGTTTTTTCTTGTCACTGTCTCGATGCTTTTCATTCTCTCCTCTGCTGTTAAAGAAAAAAATGCTCTAAAAATATAATTTGATTGAGAGTACTAATATTTAGAATATTTTTTTTGAAAAATGGCGGAAGTTTGCGGAACTTTTTTTTACATATCCTGAATCGGTAAGAACTACACTCATCTGCCGGTAGAATTAAATTCCCCAAAGCAATTCACTACATTAACTTAATCCCCTGTTCTTTGAAAAATCAGAGTTAATTTTGAAGTTGTTTTCCTTTGATTTTTAATGTCGAAAATATATATTATAAGTGTAAAATAGAGAAATAAAAACATGTTTTTTAAAAATTGCATACCATACTGATCTTCTTCCATCGCAGTAAGTAATATTACCAACAAAAACTGAACTAAACACACTATGAAACGTAACGGTAAAAAAAATAAACGGATAAAAACCAAGTTTTTTTTATACTCCCTTTCTCATTTACTAGTTGAAACAGGTTTGGCGCTTACCCCACGCGTTGAGCTTGAGTCGGGCGACGCTACGAAAGGGAGTAATAAAAAAATTCAAAATTATACTATAAATATTAATGTTTTTAAAACAAAAATTTGTTAGATAATTTTTATCGTCGCCACGAGTCTGTCTGCAAAGTTTCAGCTCGATTGGATCACGGGAAAAGGGTTAAAAATCGATCCAAAGTTTTTCGACAGACAAGCAAGCAGACGCCACGAGTAAAGGAAGTAAAAAATAGACAACAAACACTGACGGGACGTCCTATCTCCACAACACTAGGGTTGTGACCGTCCTGGCGGGTAGGGTTTATGGGTAGGAGGGTTCCAAATGACGAATCCATATGATGTAGTTAGAGGTTTATTTTAAAAAATAAAAACAGGTTCGTTTTAAAAAATTTCACTTTCGCCCACTTTTCGCCACGCGATACCCCTCTGTGCGACGCGCAGGAAGGGACGAGAGTGTAAACTCATCAGGCCGCCAGAACGAGTTTACTCCAAAAACTTATTAAAGAGTCATTTTTCAAATTTAAATTGGCGCGTACTTAAAAAAAAAAGTGTATCGTTTTACCGCCGCCCGGAGCCGGTTCCGAAGTGCTCGAAAATAATTAAAAGAAATTTAATATTTGAAAAAAGTCGGCCCGCAACGGGAGAAAAGCCAATTTTGAAATACCTGCCGCGGAGATTTTGGGAGAAGCATTCGGCCGCGTAGCTTTTCAAAAATGTCTTAGCAATTAAAACCGTTTGCGGGAAAGTTCCGGAACACGGCTGGCTCCGTAACGACATCTCTCGACTTTTTTTGCAAATGCTCTAGATCAGGGGTGGCGAACGTAGGTACGCGTGACACGACCTTTTCGCATTTTTTGTGGCAAGTTTCGAATTACGTTGAGCGGAATTTTTGATTGAATTTATTGAAACAAAACGAATGCTCATTAGCACATAGAATATTGTAAATGGTGCGAAGGTGCAAAATGTTGTACACCTGGGTAGCAATACGGTGAATGGACACCCACCGTATTCCCCGGACCGTTTTATGAACGAAAGCTCCCATATCGCTCTTACTCACACGTCGCCTAAAGGCCATCTCCGTGTCGCGCGCGTGGTTGTGGGTAGCAGTACAAATGAAAGATAGGCCCTTCTGTCGAAATCAAATGCCACATTGAGCGTATTCGCGCAACCCTCATACATGTGAACAATATACTTGCCAAGGTTGAGATATATAAAAATATATCTCAACCTTGGTCCGATTGGTGTTCTAGGTATTATTCTATGGAATTCCGAAGAAATGTTGAGGCGACTTGAAGCATTTCTGATGTGGAGTTACAAAAAATTGATCAAAGAAGCTGGTTGAATAGTGTTACGGTTGAAGATGTGGATGAATAAATAAAAATAAATATTTGAGTGGTCGCACCATCCTGGGATAGTAAAATTTAAGTAGAAAATGTGTGATTTTTTTATAGGAAGGGGATGAAACATTTTATTTTTTATTTTCCCTCATTAAGGCACGTAATAACTATCATTTTATCGGAAATTTTTTGAAAAAATAAAATGAACGCTTCGCGTCTATCTTTGTGGAGCTCCTCCTTCGTGACTGAGATGCAACTTCACCCGTGCACGTTTGTTCAAAATATAACAGAAAAGAAGATCATGTAATTATTTAGAAATTAAGTATGTACAATGTATCTAGCATATCCGACTTGGAAAAAAACGATACAAATTTCAATATCTTGGATGAGACATCTAGAAAAGTATCAGAGCAGATAATTAAAAAATAAATGTTTTAAGTAGGATTTGCCCCATATAAATAGTTTTTTTTATGACTTTTGAAAAATATGAATTTTCGGTTGCGTGTATCAAATACAGAATGTTACAGACTCAATACATCTGTGTTACAGAAGAAGAGTAGGCGTCTTCGGTCGCGAACAACATTAATCGTACGCACGATACGATCAGCACTCAACTTCTATTGAAACTTTGACCGATGATTTGGCTCGCAGCTTCGTTTTGTAACAAAACGCCAAGAGGCGTCCGACGCCATTTTGAATGGAATAATGGGTGAAATGGCCATTTCATCGTCGCTTGGAATGTTAAACCCGTCATCATCCGAAGAAGTCCGCGACCCGCGGATGGACCCGCGCTGGCTCTCGAGGTTGCGGCGAATATAGCAACACTGACCTTAATAACAACACCGACAACACTGGAATTATTGTTATCAGGCTGCTGAGTCGGGGTTTATTGTTTTATTCGCGATGCAGCCTTTTCGTATCGGCGACGGCCCGCGCACAAAAATCGTAATACTTTATCTGACAGCCGACGAGCCTTCCCAACTCTCATTTAGTTTTATGGTGCAGGCAATAAACGGACCTTGATTTACGCATCGTGGTATCCGGGACATCACAAATGACGGCTTTCTGACATGTTGGTTTCTTTAAATCGGCCGGTTTTATTTATTTATCCACTAGACAAAGAATAATAAAAGGAATATGATAATACTAGTAGGCAATGAATGTTTGGAACAAGTAGATGAGTTTGTGTACTTGGGAAGTATGTTCGATAGAAGAGGGAATGTTGAGAAAGATATAGAGAGGAGAGTGACTGCCGGGAATAGGGTGAACGGTGCTTTGAATGCAATAATTTCTAATAGAAATATGTCTACCGAGGCAAAACTAGCGGTACATAATGGAGTTCTGGTACCGACACTAATGTATGGAAGTGAAGCCTGGAGCTGGCAGAAGAGGAACGAAAGTAGATTGAATGCAGTGGAGATGAGGTCCCTTAGACGTATGTGTGGTAAATCCATGTATGATAGAGTAAAGAATGAAGATATTAGGAATGAATGTAAAGCTGATCGTAGCATAATACAGAGAATAAAAATAGGGTCGCTCAGGTGGTTTGGGCATGTTGAGCGAATGAATGAGGAAAGAATGGTAAGAAAGATATATGATGCAAGTGTTGACGGCGCCAGAAAAAGAGGGCGACCACGGAAGACGTGGCATGACCAGATTAACCAGATACTGGAAGATGGTCCTGTTAGAAGTCTGAACAACCGTCGAGCTTGCATGCGAAGATGTATGAATGTAGACGAAGCGAAAGTTGTATGTCAGGACAGAAGAGTATGGCGCTCTATCCTCTCTGCCTACCCCCTCGGGGAAACGGCGTGATGGTAAGTAAGTAATATGATAAATTGGTGCGATAGAATTGAACTTATAACATGACGTGAAATGTAAAAAAATATACAAATTGTAAATGAAAAAGAGAACCCAGGTATTGAATGGACACTTGAATGAACCGGAACGATCGAAAGTATCCAAAAATATGCATATTAATTTTGTATCATCTTTACAAGCCACAACACTCAATTACTGTACCGAAACGCATCACAAAAACACCCAGGTTTAAGTAATCTAGATGTATTCAGAGATGTGCAAAATAGTTTGTTAAAAGTATTTAAATTCAAAATGAAAATACGTATTTTCAAATTACATTTATTCAAACAAAATACTTTTAGTTAAGATTTTTGCAAGTCATTAATTTTGTTCTAACAGTTCATCTTTCATTTTCCGTCTATGTGGTCTCATTATCATTCCATCAAATGAAAATAGTCGTCCAACAAGAGCAGAACTAGGATAACAAGTATTATATTTAAGGAAAAGATTTTTCACGGTAGGATATTGTTCAAGGAATTTAATCTATTGTCATCATCTTTTAAATATTGTGGTGTTTCCAGATCTATTGTAAAGTTGGCATTATCACTAGCTACGGAAGAGAGATGATCTCAATATTGGCAACATTTACGATGGGCGCGTTTTTAAAAAAGGAATTTTCGATGAAATTAAATGTGTTAAAAGTGCGAAAGATGAAATAAAAAATTTAAGCTAAGCATTTTGCATTTTGTATTTTTCAAATACAAAATGTGTATGTTAAAGTATTTTAAATAAAATAGAAAATGCACTTTGAAAAAAGGTATTTCAATTTTTTTTTTCAAATAATTCACATCCCCGGATGTTTTGTAACCTCACCGGGAATCGAATCCCAGCATGAGAAGCCAGTTTCTGACCCACTACCACCTGACATGCCCTAACTATCCGCCGTGAAAAGATATCCCTAGCAAGCCCTTTTACAATGCCTAAAATTATATTAAAAATTACGAATTCAATTGAAAAAACATACATTTGTAGATAAACCTTCAGACTTTTTATAGAATATAAAATATAATAAATAATGAGCGTTCCACTTTCCTCCAGTCCATTTCGAGCCCCAAGATTGGACGGAAGAATGATGGTAGAAGATGTAATAATGGAGAAAATAACGAAGGACGATTTCACAAGCAGTATAATCAAAATGCATCAATCAAGACTAATAGACAAGAAACTACAAATAGAGTCTCACAGAAGAAGGAGAATTATAAACACCGATAATGTATTCAAAGAATATCCTATTTATTAACATAACTAGACGAATACACACCAATTATTCCGACCACGACAAGCTCTTCGACCATTTATATCCGCAAAATTATGACGAATTCAGGTCACAAATAATTCAGTTTCTGAGCAATTAAACTATTGATATTTATTATCTTTAACGGTTATTAAAAAATATAGTTTTGATTTATAGACAATACTATTTTAAGGGTCCAGGAAAAGGAGGAGATAAGTCACATTTTGCAAGTTTGTCAAAAAACGAATTTTTACATTATATACATGGAATTCTGATTAGCTAAAATTAAATACTTTTTGTTTGTGGGATACAAATATAAAACTACAGATAAATTGTTCGAATATGCATTTTAAAAATAAGTTTTCAAGAATTAGTAATTTGATGCTAACCCCATTTTTGAAATTGAATTATTGAAAAGTCATTAAAAGAATCTCAAGACTTTATTTTCAACAAAAATTTATGAAAAGAGTACCTACCTAGGTATGTGAAATGGGACCACCTAAGGCGTATTTATTTTTCAAGCGAAGGATTCAAAGTAATAAATGGATTTATCCCATTATTAAGCACCTATTGTGTTTATTTAAAATTGCCATTGTGTGGAATTCAGCACATTTTAAGCTTGAGCTATTTAACAAACCTCAAATCAAACAGATAAGTGACTTAGTACCCTCTTTCCCCGAACCCTTTATTTATTAAAACGGAATATTACATTTTATTCTTTATATTTCAAGTAAATTTCATGTGTTTTGAGTTTAGATGATTTTATCTCGTATATTTTGGTTCTAATATTTCAGGAATAATTCCTGTTCTAGGTGATTTACGAAGGTATTCTGAACAGCGTTATCGGGAATATAGAGTCCCAAGAGAATCGCATCCAGCAGGACTAGGGAATGCAATTCCGAGTCGGGATTGCCCTTTCGGGATCCCTCGAGATTAGAATTTCCAATCCCGCGAGATCCTTAGGGATCGGGATCCCGAATACTTTTTTTTTGTTTTTAGAGCTGAATTGCAATTAACGACAATGCCTTGCATTGTTATATCAGCAATTTTAATAAAATGTTCATTATTAATCATTGCATTCAAGTTTTTGTAGGCGTTTTTACAAGCATCAATCAGTCAATGTAGTACAGTAAAAACTACTAACTAGTAGTTGTTTTTATTACTATGTTAGGTTGATAAAATACAACAAATATTATTCAAAGCTATTTTCATTATTTGAGTGTGACATGAACATAAGTTTTAAGTACTTACTAAAAGTTCTATAGACATATACATTTAAACATATAAAACATAAAAAATTCTGATCAATCCCGATAATCCCGATAATCTCATCCGATTTCGGTTCGGGATCGATCTCGTAAAACGCCTCGAGATCTCACTGGATCGGGATTGCATTCCCTAAGAGGACTGATTAAAGAATGGGAAGATATCGTACGATCGAAAAAGAGAATGAAAATGAAAAATTCGGAGATATACGAGTATATAAATGTTTCCTTAGATGATTTGAAGTATACAAATTATTTACGCGTAATTATTAAATTAAATTTAAGATTTTTAAAATTTTAGTCTACACAATAGGTAGGTACTTGGAAATGAAAATGATTTTGCCTCTAGAATAAAATTATGAAAGTTGACATTTAAAATTCTTTTTTCCAAGACGCGAAAAGGTAGCATTATTTTCTATTAGTTTTTTATATTAACTAGTCTATAATTAACCAGCTAGGTAGGTATGTGTAGCCATTCATCAGGATGAAAAATATAATTAAAATAGAAGATATATTATTATATGCTATTAATACTAAAAAAATACGAATACACTCCAAATAAGAAACTGGTTTAAAAATCGAGGCCAAACTGAATTCAGAGTTCGTTCACACGAACGTATTTATATATTATAGCGATTCGATAAATTTAGAATTGTCAATTGAAAACGTTAATTGATTGACGAGCATTTTTATGTAAACACATTACTATTAATTTATCGAATTATGCTCGATAGTAA
>JADDOH010017400.1:0-16438 GCA_016648135.1 Agrypnia vestita
GGAGGGAGGGGGAAGGGGGTTAGTGACGTAAAATGCCAGATTCGTCGCGCGAGTGGCGCATAGAAATAGGCAAATACCAAACACCCTTCAAATGATGTTAATCCATTCCTTGGCAAGATTTATGACTACGAATAGCACTTGGGTTTCAGCACTACCAGAGTGCAAAGATTAATCGAAACAATAGCAACCGGTTAACACTTACAAAGTCAGTTTTGTTAGCTGGCAAGGTGATTACGAAAAGCAAAGAAGCAGTTGTAATGACTGCTGACTTCCAACTGACGAGCTCTCTGCTTTATTCACTTGATATGGCGTCACCGCAGTTCCACTTCTTTATCATCCAAATCGGTCTCTTATGATTGAAGATCGTGATCTTCATGACATGCTGATCTTAGCGCTGTTATCAGAGAAGTGCCTGGCTTTATCGGTCCAACGAATGGGGAATCTCCTTCTTCCTCTTCGATCCTCGAAGTGGCCCACCGCAACAAGCTTTTCTAGGCTATCTTCTCTTTTGGCAAGATATCCAAAAATTTGAGAATTCTTCTCAGACAAGGTTGAGAGTCTCTCCTTGATTTTCAGTTCTTGTAATATGGAGATGACTCACTGTCTACGGTATACGCAGCTTGCTTCTACTTTTTACACAATCTCAAAAAGATCCTGACGAAAACGACATTGTCATTGAGGCTCAAGAGCAGTTTGAAGAACGTTTTATCGCATCCTCCTTGAGTTCTATAATGAAGCTCTCGTTTCAAAATTGCATTCAGCTTCAAGAAGACTATGTAAAATAATTACAAATATTACTTCTCTCAATGTTCTCATTATAATCACCCTCGTAACCAGTAAAACCAACTCCTTTTATCAGTAGGTTAATTAAGGAAAGGTATTTCGACCTAAGCCATTTTTTCTATACATATTTGAATGTAGTTAGTCAGTTTAATACTTCACCCGTGGATGAGAGGTTCTTTCACTCTCGAAATTCGAATAGTATAACAGTTTTATTCTTTCAATTTTAAAGAATTGCCAATTCATACTTCTATACGTTTTTTCGAGAATGTGAATTTTTCAATTGACCCTTGTATATTTTTGGTATATGAATACAAATTGCATGGAATAAAAGAAAAAGAATTAAGAAACAATAAATAATATGTGAAGAAAATAATCACACAAAGAGAGCTCTGAAGAAAATTTTTAAGAACTGGCGACCAGAATGAAACATGAAAATCTAGCAGTGCCAATAATTAGTGCCATTGTAATGTGATTTCTTCCCTTTATATTTTCTTAATCACTTTAAATATATATTGCATAGTTTGTGTAGACCTGAACGTATGTAGATGTTTTAAAAGAAAGGCAGCAGGTATATGAATACGGAAAATATCTCAAATGTAGTCTTTATAAACATCCCTTCTACATTCTAAAATTCCCCGTTGCATCACATGGGAGGCTTAAAATCGGCACGAATTAATGTCACTGCCGATAACAACATTGACTATAAATTCAATTTTTTTTCTGCAGCTGATAAAACTGAAAATAAAATTCATATACATAATGTATTAATAAAAGTGTTTGATAAAGCTTTCTTGTCACAAGATTGAAGACTCAATTTATTCTAGAATTAAGATCAATACCAACAGATATAATCAGGCATTACTCGCTTTACAGCATATGGAAAATTTTAATTGCTAATTACTATTTTTGCAGTTGCAACGCTCTTACGGCGCAATCTTGACACTGCGGCGTACATCACGTGACTCAATCGGAGTCACTTTTACACTTAGCATTTTTTCTTTTATGTTTATTGTTTTTAGAGTAGGATTATGGCGTATGTAATAAAGCATAGATTCAAAATCAAGTTTATTGGTTTATTAATATGGTTTAGTTAATGAAAAAAGGTGATTCACTTTATGGCGGTGATCTGAACGGTAGCCCACCATGTATGCAAAGTATGCCTGCAGATACAATATGTCAAGAGGTTTCATAAATCATTTTTGAAATATCGTTGGTTTGATGATACAAAAACCTATACATATATAAAATAGTACCACAAAGAAAAGTTTTCCCAAGAATAATATAAGATCCTCATCGTATTTCATGGATTCGAAATTAAAAAATAACATGAGAAAGTATCAGCTCATAAATTATTAGTTTTTCAGTCTATTTACAATAAACTCTCGATTATCAGGGACCACATTAACTTGGTCGCGGATTAACCGGGGCAATAAAAGATTGGGTTTTTTTAATATTTCGAAAAAAAAATATTTTTAAAAAATGCGAAATAGTGAACATCCTGAATCACGAAATTCCGGGAATCCATGTCAAAAGCGTATTTATTTTATAGTGGGAGAACGCACAGAGAGTCTAATTGTTAATGTAAATAGGCAATCCACGTATTTTGGACTTATTTAATTATGGCCAATATTGTATTTTCGTGCAGTACGTGATTATGTGTATTTTTTTCACCCGTTTAATAATTTGGAGTCGTGTGTGCATCAGTGCTATCGAGTAATAAATAAATGCCAGTTTCAAAGTTTTTTAATTTATTTTTTAATTAATTTTGACTATGTCTACATGAAAAAGAGTTTGTTTGAATAATTGACAAAAATGAAAATGGGTCCCGGATGAAGTTTTCCGAATTAAAATTGTATTATCCTGCCGCATGTGAACGATTGTGTGTACCTACTTTTAATAATTTTCCTTTTTTTCACTATGATTATTCCAGTTTTTTTATTAATGTCATTTTTTTCCCTACCGCCCCGGATAATCGAGACTACTGAATCTCTTTAATATAGACGTAAATTAATCTTATATCTTCTAAAAAAAATTCACTCTCTTCTGTAAACTTGAAAATTTGTAGCGTATGTTATTGTGTTTTACTAAGACATCGATTTTTGCAAAACCCTATTTGAAAATTAAACAAATTTTTCGGTATTTGCAAAATGCCTGTTCGAAAATTACATACATTTTTAGGTATTTTGCAACGGAATTTGTACCGGCTTTTTACGTGTTTCGCAGTATAACCATCTTTAATTTCATCTCTCGTCCGTACCCATCCTCTGCTGCGTCCCGTGGCCTACTTGACTACGTTAAAGTACGACTACGACTAGGTATGACTAAGCAGCGTAAGCCAAGACTACTCTACCTTGTGAGTGGCTGGCACTATGGCATACACTAACGGTTGCACTACCGGCGGGGGCCGCCGGGGGCGGCGTGGCCCCGCCCACCAGAAACTGACCGAGCCCGAAGCGGGAGCTCTTCCTCTTGAGGATGGGCGCCGAGTACTGCCGGCTGTAGACCTTCTCCTTCTCTGCTTCCGGGCCGCGAAGCGGGACAGAAAGACGACAGTAATGACAAAACAATGTTAATATCAACAGGATCGGAAAAGCGGGACCCACCGCTTACCTCCCGTGTCGGTCCTCCACTTTCGCCACCCAGTTCGGCGTAAGGCCGGCCGCACTTTGGATACGAATTATTACGTACATATGGAGCGCGCACATTGATTGCGTCTTGCGTTAGTCACGATCAGTTACTTTTCGCACTTCTCCAATAACGTTTGTGCCATCTGTATCTTCTGGAAAACTCTATTATGACAAATTTCATGACTATCTATCTAATAGATTCACAAATGCTGGGGAGAAGTGCAACGAGAGCTCATAACGTCGGAGAAATATTTAAAAGTTTTTTGTTCGAAGTACATAATTATACCTCACCTTCGTTAAACCAAATCATTTAACTTACAGGTATTTTTTAGTTCTTTAGAGATTCTCCGCCATGATCTGCGCTGATGGTCACGCAGTTGAATCACTTTGGTCCCGCAAACATTTGTGGTCATGTGTCAAAAAATTGACAAAATTTTCAATATCCATCGTACGAAATCGCAAAAATTTCCGAACAATTCCGAATCGTGTCAGACGTCGCATCTATACGTGCGTACACGCACTACTAAATCGTGTACAGTGTGCGATGGTCAATACTACTGCGAAGGTCAGGAATGTACTTGCGTATTCGTACGTATGCGTACTACTCAATTTCGTAAGAAAACGCATCCAGTGTGCGGCCGGCGTTATTCTAATAATACTGAAGCGGTCATCCTAGCTATGCTGCCGACACTCGGGTGAGTGTAAGCAGCGCGGCGGGCGACCACACAAAACCTCTTCAGTCTTTTCGGTGCAATGTCAACAGGATCGATCTAACCCCTTGAATGCCAAACAATCGTTGTGAAATTTAGGTTGATGCGTAATTATCTGATCTCAACGATTATCGAAAGGCCATGCCGACACAGGTGTCTCTTCAAAGCTAAGTCAGAAAAGGATGCATCTTCGGATTTTGATAACCAGGCCCTTCCGGCAGCCATGGAAATCTTGTTGCATGAAAGTTGCACCACCAGGACACTGGCTGAGAACTTCAACATCGATCAGTCCACCATTAAACACTATTTTTTGTTTCACCGCTAGTTTTATTTTAGAATATCGCTACTACATGTTTCAGAAACTTCCGTTTCCTTTTTCAGGTGAGCGTAGACTGCAGTATGTGGGAGCGAATGTCAGGTACATGGGCTGCGGGTCCATTGAAAACCGAGGGGTATCTAGTCTTGAGGAGGAGGGAACATAGTGAGAAAGGGTGAAATGGTTGTATTTGATTATTGATGTTATTATTTTTCGGTGTTTCTAAATATGTGTTTTTTTTCTAAAACATGGTTAGAATATTCTGAAAAGTTATTATTGGTGAAGTAGTGAAACAAAAAACAATCAATCCACGATTGTTCTTCACCTCAGAAAATTCGACAAGGTGTGAAAACTGTATGGGTCCCGCACAAGCTCTCAAACAACAAGACCGATATTTACAATATAATTTTTTTTAAAACGACGGATAAGTATACATCAACGTTATTACGTCATAATGCCCGCCTAGTGACCACCAGATCACTAGGCGAGCGTCATAATCACTACAACAACCAAGTATTTCATTTTCCTCCCAAAGTGTTGCCCAACGATGTAATAGTATTAAGGCGTATTGTTTGGCAGACAAGGAGTTAGGGATACCAACCGAACCACAGACGACTCATGCTTCAAACACACACACCAAGTTTCCAAGGGTTGATGCAAATGCTGTACCACCAATCGTGGTATGCGTAATCAAACATTTTAAATACAGGTTTTCAAAGAAATACTTGGCAAAGATCAATGTAGGAAAAAATGCATTATCTTAATCGAATCCCGTCGGCATACTTTTTGCACAAGGACAATAATTACTCTGAAGCATTATTTAAATAAACAATCGACCGTATTGTGAAAATTATAACATTTTTATTTTGGTGATTGTTACCCCAACGCTAAAAATAGACGGGACGTGTTTATATACGCCCGTGTAATTACTAAATTAATTTATATTTTCGACTTTTGCAATTTTAGATGAGACCTCTGGAAATTAGTTGTGAATCTACACGGTCTAATTAATATGATATGATTGAGGAGAATGTGTAGTATAAGAGATTCATAAATAATTGTCATTAAAGACCCAAGACAGAATGCAGAAATTGGATATGTGGAATTCATACTACAATATATGAACCACTAATTTAGACCACACACACAATAGCAAGAATACGAGCAAATCGAGGCACGAGCGGCCTACAGTTCATTGCACCATCAGCATTTCCGATGATTTCTCCACACACACACACAGCCGCACTTCAGGAAACTCCTTTGTTCGTAAATCATACAAAAAGCGGCCCACACCCTATGCGGGCACATCAGTCTTTCATCTACCTCCGGCGGGTGGCCGGAGGCTATCGCCCTTCGAGTGTCTGTCATTGTCTTTGTAATCGTACTCATGTATAACTTGTACTTGTTTTTATCGAGATAATAAAATCATCAAACATTCTACGCCCTTGGAGCTTTCCCGTCAGATGGTGGTGGTGACCTAAAAGCAGTTGCTCCAAAGCACCTCCAAACCCCCAAAGATATATGTAGATGGATTGTAAGGTTGTACTTCCACAATGTCTGAGTGTTCTTCAAAAATAATTGTTTATTTGATATCGAAGCGATATTTATATCATCACGCAAACCAATCATCGCAATCTGAAGTTTTGCGAAAATATAAGTTTTTGATGAATATTATATAAGTAAAATAAATACTATTATTATCTAAAAAGTTCATAGAAATCAGTTTGTTTCACACACTTCTACAAATTTCTTCATCCAAAGAGTTCAAAAATTAAATAAGGTAATATGTTCGTCACAATGATAGAAATATTGATATTTGATAGATAACTTGACGTTTCTTCGAGTATTTTTGAGTTTTGGGGAACAATCACCAAATAACAATCTTATTATTTTCGGAATACGGTCGGATATCTTTCGAAAATTATCAAACTGTAAAAAAATACTGATTAATTATAAGCACCGTACAATACCCACCATGCATGAAGTACACAATAATGTTACAAATTCATGTCGAGGATAACCTATACAGGAAAACATTGTCAATTTTTTGTAAGTACTGCATGTGTAAGAATCATTGTATGTTACAAAAGGTGTCAAATAGGTTTGCGTAATGTCACATAGGTTTTTCAATATGTACATTGATTATTTTGCGAAAGATCCGGAACTATGAATTTAGTAGCAAATATTAGCAATTTGATTGGAATCATGAATAATATTGTCAGAAAAGGTAGGATAGCGATAAATGCAATAAGGAAAGTAACTTTATGGTAAATGTAAGCAAATCGAAAGTTATAGTATTCGAGAACTAACACGTGCAAATTACCTAGTAGGTAAAGAATATTTGTAACAAATACAAGAATTTGAGCAGAGAATAATGTGGTTGCTGCTTTTAATGAAAACTTTTCAATAGAGGGAGGACTGCGGCACATAATGACATTCTGGTACAGAGTGCTTTAGATAGGCCACAAATGCGGTAGACTGTCAACTACCAGAAAAAATGTTGGCCCTCCATAAATGAGGCCTGCAGTAATACAGAGGTCAGTGGTAGCGTTGGGAGAGGTCTATGTTCAGAGACGAGTGCAAATGATAAAGAAGAATAAATTTACATTTTAAGCTGAAATTCTTTTAAAGTAGACTCCATCTTAGCTTTAGCAGGTGCGATAAGATAAACAAAAATTACATATAAAGCAACAAGGTCACATATTTCAACACAAGCAAATTTCAGAGAAACACTTGTACAAAACAATAAATGTAAGCGTATTTCAAATTCAGTATTTTATTGAAATACTTGCTATATTCCATAGCAAGGAAGATATTGTAATGTACGTGATATTTGTTCATCGGTGGGATATTTGGGAAACAATGCAATTTATAATTTTTGTTTTCTTCTTGAAAAATAGATGATCTCACTGAACATAAAGTAATAGATATATGTACATGAAAAAATATTAACGAGATTAGCGAAGATGGGAGAGTATCTACCTTTCTACCAGCAATGTTAGGTTCTCGGGTTCACGTCCTAGTGGCTTAGATTTTTTTTAAATGCGAAACCTACTGAAATCCGTATTCTCGGAGGGATTCCAAACTGTCCGACGCAGATAGAGATGGAGGGACCATAAGAAGAAACAAAGGTCTGGAGGCGACCCACGTTCTTGTCTCCAACTGGGGTTTATTGGCCCAGGACAGAAATGCCACTGCATTAGTAGTTTGCAAATATTACTTACTCTACGAACGGAATCGCCACCATCGCACGCGGGTCGGAGTTAAGAAAATAATATTTTGCCTTCTTATTCTCCGCCGATGAAGATTGATTTTGACACCCGAAATATACCTCCAACAACTAGCTACGTACACAGCTAAAAATTGTATTTACAGAGGTCTTCCTAGTTCTGGTGTGCAGAGCTCCGCATGTGGAATATCGAGTGATAATCCAATCTTCAATTCTCTCGGCTTCGTCGAATTCGGAACAGATCGATTTGTCCATTTCGGAATAATATTACTTGAATACCTCGATTCGTCGGGTATAGTAACCACACGAAAAAGGAATGTCAATTCTCAAAAGAAAAGGACACCGGCACACTCCGCCTTCCAACTGTCAACTGGTCGGATTTAATAAAGATTTAAATCCTGGCTAGTGATTGGCGTAGAACATGTCGGATGTCAGTTTCAACAAACCACTTCCTCATTTAGCGGCCGGGGGTCACGAAACAGCTACATTTTATTAGAAATATGCCAATGGTCACTGACTTGGGATTTATGTAATTTAACAATTTTTTTTGAATAATAATTTTTAAACAATAAATAATGATATTAATTAATGGAATTGACGGTAACGTTGTAGAGATTATTCATTGTGATCATTAAATTGGGTGAAAATAAAAACTATATTATCTCTACGCGAGTTAAATTTCGTTTCGATTTTAATTTAAATTAAATTAATTAATGTTTAATTTAAGTTTCGATAGAATCAGAATCTCTCAACAGGTGAAGTATTACTGACTACATTCAAATATAGATTTTTTTACATAGCAGAAATACAAATAATGATTGATTGGATACTGACAAATACATCCATCAAACTTCTATAAATCTCAATACTAGATTAAAAGAGCATGATTGTTGTTTAACTAATAATAATATTTCTGAATTCGCAAACCACATCATAGAAAACAATTATTGTTTTCATCCATGTATCATTATATTTCTCCATCTCATCGCGCTTAGAGGTAATACAAAAAAAAATTTGATTGTTTAGAAATTAAAGTACATTTGAACTCAGGCATTAATTTTCTTAACAACATTATTTTCTCCTCTTTTCTCAATACTACCATTACAGCCACCTTTACACCAGTAACTCCGACTTTATTATTCGTATTTCCACCATATATTTTAATGTAGTTCGTTTAACATGTCGATGAGAGATTGTTGATACTCTTGAAACTTGAGTAGTTTCTGTTTTTCACCCAATCTAATGATCGCCAATAGTTATAATTTCATTACTGCTTCAGCTTAGAGGGAGTCTGCTGTGTAATAAGGTTTAAACCTAAAAATCTTTATTAGTATTAGACTCAATTGTGATATAGGCACCACTCTTCAGAGACCAGGATACCAGGGCAGTCAATCAGTTTAGGTAAAATATTGCAAGGAACATAATGCAGTTCAGGTCTACGAGCGATACCTAGCTTGGTATCTTGGCGCGGCAGCATGGTGGCGGGCGCGGACATGGTCCTCTTGTAGGGCCACTTGGTGCCGAAAGAAGCGCTCAGCGTCTTGACCGAGGACCCCGCCGCCGACCCCTCCGAGTGGGAGAGGGCCTCCTGCGCGCGCTTCAGCTTGTGCATGAACACCTCACTGTTGGTCTCCGTGTTGCGGAGATCTTCAAAATGTAAGAAAAACATACAATTTAAATAGATATGAAGAGAGTAGCAGTAAGTAGGAAGGATAAGAAAAAAGACAAGGGTAGTCGGTATAATATAATACGTGTGGCGGAACCGACACCCGGGCGACATCTGGCGTCCGCGGGCACTGGCATCGACGAGAGCGGGCGACAGCGCAGCGAATTCATTCCTAACCCGGCCGTCCGCTTGCAACCACCTTTGAATCGCGTATAGCATATCGGGAGTGCGAATTGTCACAAACTTAGACTAGCGCCGCGCGTCCCGATACTTTACTAACCCACTTTGGACCCGCGTAACTTTAGGACCTATAACTAACATCAACATGAGATTAGCTTTGTACACTTTTTGAATAAACATATTGTCAATCGTAAACATACGCAAGTGTCTAATTTCGTAGCTAGGAGTTGGTTCCCCGCATTGACCCGGCAGTCATCATCAAATAGTTATACTAGAGCCGCTAGGCGCAGTTTCTACTGCAGGCGAATTGTAAGTCGTGTGGGTTTTGCATCGCATCGTACCGCTCACGCGGTTATAGGATACATTCTACCGCACAAATCCACTCGACCGCTACATACGCAATGAAATAGTAGGTGGTGTGGTGAACTTTCCAAGGAAATACCGACGATGACAGGAATCCGACAGGGTGATAGTCTTAATCCATTTTTGATCAACTTGATTATGGATGAAATAATAGATGAAGAGACAGCTCTTGGACTCGGGTACAGGATGGGGGAGAAAATCATCAATATAGTATGTAACGCTGACGATGCTACGTTACTGGCCGAAAATGAAGATGACTTACAGAGAATGCTTTACAACTTCCACCTTGCATGCAGGAAGTACAAAATGATCATTTCAGTCGAGAAAACTAAGTATCTTACAACCCCGAAGATGTGAACTTGTCGTAGACAATAAACCTATAGAACAGATTACAAAATTTAAGTACCTTGGGGTGAAGATATCAAGCTACATCGATCTGTATAATGAAGTCAAAGAGCAAACAAGCAAAGCAGCGGTTATCTCCGGATGCTTAAGAGACACTGCATGGGCCAACAAGCATATGCTAGTGGAAAGCAAAGTCAGAATAAATAAAACACGTATAAGACCATGACGCATGGTATCGAAGCAAGGGCAGACACGATGAGAACTAAACGCCTCCTCAAAACTACCGAGATGAAGACTCTAAGACCCATTGCGGGCAAGACCCTCAGAGACCCAGAGTACCCAATGTGGAAATCCGCAGAACATGCAACCTACAAGACATTGTTAGATGGAGCAGGCAGAGAAGGCGTTTCTGGAGGGATCATGTCGACAGAATGAACCAGACGAGACTTCCCAGAGCTGTGATGCGCGGGATGCCCCGACCGCCGGGGAGACCACCAAAGAGATGGAGAGACAGCTGGACATCCTAGTCACGAGACCAGGACTGACCTGTGAATACAGATCAAGATCTAACAAAAGAAGAATAAGAAGAAGCAATGAAATAGCAATAAGCAAACAATAACTCTCCTAAGACGAATAATCGTCGGGTAAACGCCGTCACCCTTTTTAATTTGTTCAAAGAACAATATTAAAATTTGGAGAGTAATAGAATGTCTACTCATATCCAGTATAACAGTAAATAATGCATATAAAATAAAAAGAAATGACCTCTCAAATTGTTGATGTCCCCATTTCTTTCCAGATGAATCTGCGCTTCCAGAAACAAGGCATCGAACCTGTTCAGGAAGAAGTCCCAGGTGAGGATCTTCCTGTCGCTCAAGGAGTTGTGCAGCTGGTAGAGCGACTGGAGTACCATCGGCCGGTCCACAATGACCAGATCAAACTGAGACTCCAGGCACATTATCAAGCACTGCAAAATTAAATTTAATCATTATATAGATTGAATTTTGCTTTAATATGTGTTGGAAAATTAAAATTATCAATTACGGAAAAATGTGGATGGTCTTTTATTTGACATTGTTGCTATGTAAGATTGTTCCTGAAGTAATCAGGGTTGTTAACAACTACTACTGAGAGTCATCAGCACTCTCCAGAACGTAGCCTGGGCACCCAGGCTCCTTCTGCGTTGGCTCCTAAAGTTGAACTATAGATAAAACCATGCAATTCAACACGTATAGGTACTCTCACAACTTTGGTATGTAAACATCGAAATGCAAGCTCATATTAATTATGATCATTGGTGGTCTTGCTGCTCAAGCAAATTCCATAGCCGCCGTTGTCTCTTATCTAAAAATCCCTCAAAAAACTTCTGGCACAGCAAAGTTGTTGGTTAGAAACAATGAAGGTCCCAAACATTCAGCAGATGATAACGAGAACAAAATGTGGAGATGGGAGGCGATGTTGCGGATGCTTTTCTTATTTTTTTTTATTTATTTAATTTATGGTACAAATACAGTTCTTATATACACATATCAGATTAAACTTTTTTTTTTTAATACTTGGTTGTCATGTAGACCTCGTCAGTAACGAGAAGCTCTTTTTGCATGTTTTCTTTCTTAATGTCAATTTTTTATTTTCGACTATTTATGTTACCTTTTGTTACTATGTTTCTTTGATTTACTATATTCGTCTAATTTTTCTATTACAGTAGAGCGTCGATTATCCGAACTAAATGGGGGACGTGGATGTTCGGAAAACCGATATTTTCGGATAATCGAACAGCCATTTTTACAGTACGTACAGGTGAATGAAAACCATATTTACATTTACATCTTTAATGACAAATAGGAATTAAACCCAAAAAAAGGGCAGACAATCTTGTAATAAAACATGTATGTACATACTAGGTAAAATTAATGCTTAAAAAATCTTCAATCTTCGTCTGCCGAAGGAAGTCTACCCGCTTACGAGCGGCTAGGTCACGTACTTTTTTAAGGACAGATATTTGATACTGGTCGCTTTCAGCTAGTGTTCCAAACCAACGTAATGCAATATCTAAGCAAGTAAATGCTTCAGAAGCACCAATTATGTTTCCATCTTCATTATCTAAACTTGTAGTTGATGAGGTGCTAGCGATGGCGTCAGCTTTATTAGTCATGAGTCTAAAATTTCGCTATCCTGCATAATTTGGTCCCCAGGATCTTCATCGTCGATATCCATCCATTGTTGAACCTCTTCTTCATCACATTCATAGCAATCGAGCTTTTTTTAGCATATCTATCATTTCAGAAATATCTTCCTGTTTCTCATTTACACTTACACTTTGTGGATTTTCCACTATACACAAAACTTTATTTCACGCTTTTTTCAAGTTCTGCTCTTTTACACTGTCTCATACTGCTCTGATCATGTAGGACGCGTCTTTCAAATTAATCTTTGTATGATAGAAATTGAAAAAGCGAAAGAATAAATAGAAAAATAGGCTTTCTTCTCCCTCCTCTTCTTTTTCCAAAAGTAACTTACGTTACAATTATTTTCTATAATACCGTTTGAATGTCTCAATAATTCCTTAATCCATGGGCTGTAATAATGGAGTCACGTTGGAAGAAACATGACTTTAACTCGTCTTTTTCATTTAAGATGTCACATGATGGATGAGTTGGGGCATTATCAAGAAGCAATAATGTTTTCTCTCTTTCATCATTTTTTAATTGATGGGCAAAAGCCCATCTGTAAAAACAGAGGGTATACAAGTTTCTGTAGGTAAACCATTCCATGAAAATTGTACTATCCATCCAAGCACTCTTTTGCGAAGGCAGTGGTACGATCCTTGCTTATTTTAGGACCAGGTGCTGCTAATTCACGACGTGAAGCAAGAGTTTTTCGTGGCAAAGCTTTCCAATTAAACCCGATTTCGTCTGTATTGTAAACGTTTTCGAGGGCGTAATTTTCTTCCTTCAGTATATCCCTTAGTTTGATTTTGAATGAATCAGCCGATAGTTTTTCTCCTTGTATTTGAAGCTCACGAATGCCATGTCCTGACTTAAATCGTTTTAACCAGCCCGTGCTTGCTTCAAAATTTGACGGCCCTCTAAGTTGTAGTTCGGATGAACGGTCGTTCGGTTGATCGACGTTCGGATAATCGACGCTCTACTGTACTTAAAGATTATTTTATCATTCCCATTAATATGTTTCTTTTGTTTACTTTTAATTTAATAAAGAGTTTCTTACTGTGGGAGAGGGACAAGGAATGGACTTTTGCAGGCTTCTCCTTGCCGGGTCGTCCTTTACACGACGCGGCACGGAGATGAACTTTAGAGTAAAAAATGTCAACCTAGCGATGTATGAGTAGGACCGATATGGGAGCTTTCGCTCATAAAAAGCCCTGGGAATGCGGTGGGTCTCCATTCACTGCTTAACAGTGGAGTACCAAACAGTGGAGGAGAAAGTATACCCATTCTGGCTAGATTCACGACAAATATCTACTTCAGGCGCATTCAATACACATTATTTAAACCAAATATTCAAAGATCGATCTCCCATGAGTTCTTACCTTTATGGCGTGGTCGTGGATGGTACCAAGGTACAAAGTTGCTCTCTGCGCGACGTACACGTTGGGGTCGTCCATGCTGGAGACCAGGTAACAGAAAGCTGTGGCCAGGGCGGTCTGCAGCGGCAAAACACTCTTCAGAGGGGTCGAGTCCATAAACCTGAAATATTGCACTTTATCGACGAGAGAAAATCTGATCTTGAATTGTTAGGAGAGGAAATTATAACTTCATTGATACATAACTTCCTAAAGAAGTTATTTTTGCAACTATCTCATGGTAAAAGAAAATTTTCCTGGATGGAGGAAGGATGTGCGATCCGAGGATACATAATGTACGAGTCTACTATGAATTTCAGCTCCGTACGCACTCTCCGAACAGAGAAATCGGATTACTGCTCGTTATTTCTTTTGTGCAAACTGTTGGTGGAGCCAACATGCCAACCGCGATCGCCCCAACTCTAAGAATGCATGCGCAGAAGACAGTACGATAATCTTGAAAGTGTATTATGGCGAAAGTCTAGATAGTTTTTGTAGTGTTTTTGTGTGCTCGCCACCCGCGGCCCGTGGCGCGGGAATGTTGGGGTAGGCGAGCGCATAAAAACAAGGACACTCGGGCGCACCACTCTCTTCAATTCCCGGGTCTCGCTAGTACGCTCGGTCGGTAGCAAATCATATCGTTAAAAAAAAATTGAGTAATCACTAGATCATGTATTACTTACTCCACCTGAAACCCCATCACTGTATTCCCAGACGGGAATATACTACAGTTTTTGAGGAACCGCCGTAAAAAAGATTGAAAACGTTCTCCTCTTTTGATCTCTTCAGTCATTCATCACATCGTGTAGATTACTGTAGCAGTGTTTGTGCCGGACTGCCGAAAATTCGGCTGTATGGGGTTACCAATCCTTTCTGCGTCTATTCTGATTCAGTTAGTTATTTATATTCAGCAATAATTCATATTCTCTTTCTATTCATATTCACTAATTCAGCTGCACAAAGAGTTTGGGACGTATGCCTATTATGCTTTGAACGAAATTATTTTTGTTTCTCCCAACCATTTTCTTACTCGACGCTTTGGTTAATCTTGTGACGGGTGGTACGCGCCGTAATTATAAGAATTGAGAAAAGAAAAAACCTCGTAAGAATGGTGACTCGTTCGACAGCCGTGAAACGAATCCTCCAGTCGGTGTGGTGGAAGTCTTCCTGGATCAGTCTCCAGAACACGTCAGCCCCTCCGGGCAGGGTGATGCAGTGCAGCAGGATAGGCACAGTCACCTCGCAAATGTGGGAGTGACGGGCGTTGCACACGTTCCACAGACTAAAACATGGTCATAAGATATGATACAAAATAATCTTATCTATATCCAACAGTGGAGAGATGAAGGCTGAAGAAAAGGAAGAACAAGATACTTTGGTCTTCTTATAATGACAAATTGACAAGTTTTATTTTATATTTATTTATTCATATAGTAGATTAATTTTTAAATATTAATTTAAAATAAGCATAAAAAAATTACTTTCTTTTTGAACTGTTTATAATCAATTTTTTAATAAAATGAACGGTCTTTATGCGGAAATACTACAATTCTGTGATTACGTTTTTTTTTACAATAATCAAAATATATTTATATTGAGACGCTTTATTTAAAGAAATGCTTTAAAAGTGAATGGACCTTTTATAATCAAATTTATTAAAAGCACGTCGTGCTGTAGTTTTGATAAAAAATTCGAAAAACTTACACTAGTTTGACTTTCCGGACAGTAAAAATGTAAATCGCATACCATAGGATTTTAATGAGAATGAACTTACTTTCTTATCAGCAAATTTTCTTGGCACCAGATGAAAAATCCTCGATGTTCTTTTGCCGCTTTTGTGAACGCATCCCCGTGCAAAACCAAGATGTATAGGCATTGTAACATGTAATAGAGCATATCGGGTTTATCGGCTACAGGTAACTCCTGCAAGACAAAGCATAAGATGATTAGTGGTTTTAAAACCTGTGAAGAAAACGTATTCTTAAGATGAATTATATATAGCTAAATAAGTGGAACATGAGCACCGAAATTCGCCCAAAAAGGAATCGAAAGGGATTGGCTTAAAACATATCTGAGAGATCGAGTTGCCAAAAAATTTGCACTTTCCAGTAACAAAAGCTGGCCGAAACGACGAGGGTGGGCGAAAAGAAACGGCTCCTTAACAGAATCGCCCAACAGCGAGCAATTTGGATAGGCCATAATATAAGGCATCCGGGCCTGCTTTTAACCATCGTCGAGGGAAATGTTGATGGCAACAATCGGAAGCCCGAGATTAAGCTGCGTAGATCAGATTATCGGAGATGTGCGCTGTAGCACCTACCAAGAAATGAAGAGGCTGCCAGGTGACAGAGAAGAGTGGAGAAAGCGAGTGCTTGTCGCAGACCAATCCTAGGATTGCGAACCAAAAAAAAATGGCTAAAGGCAGGAAGTATGCATCTGCAAGGGGTGATGGGTGGTGGGTAAAATGAGTTAGATTAAAAAAGGTACTTAGGTAACAAAAAGGTTTGTGTGGTCTAGTGGTACGATCATATACCATGATTATAAATAAATATGATTATGAGATTGGCATTGATTGAAATGATGATTGGTAACTCTGACTCGTTGGACCCAAAAGATTAATCCGATGGCCGGAATCA
>JADDOH010017401.1:0-41407 GCA_016648135.1 Agrypnia vestita
GACCTGGCACCATCAGGTACTACAAGTATTTGAGGATGGCCCTGTTAAAAGTCGCAACAACCGTAGAACGTGTATGAGAAGATGTATGAATGTGGCCGAAGCAAAAGTGGTGTGCCAGGATAGAAGAGTGTGGCGTTCAATCCTCTCTGCCTACCCCTGCAGGGAAACGGCGTGATGGTTAGTTAGTTAGTTAGTTAGACTTGAATGTTAGTTAACAACTTCTTGTCATGAGGTCGTCAATTGTCTGGAAGCTCTAAGCAAAATTAAGATATACAGGGTTATTTTTAAAACACTAATAACCTCGCAGGACTATATTATAAACACCAATGGCATAAAATTATCTTTCTAATAAAGCAATTGGAATGTTTTCCAATTGGAATTTTTTAAGGGTTTTTAACATTTTATTTAACTTGCACTGAAACGAATGAATTTGTCGCAATCGATGTAAGTTACTGCAATGATGGTCCAACGTTTTACAAAAAATAAGTCGGAAATATCGAAAAAAATGATGTCGCATTTCGTCATGATCGTAGAACAATGACGGATGTGCAAAAAATTCCATATTGACTTTTTTGGATCGTTAAAAAGTGAAAAAAAGAAGCCATCTAATGGTATATAAAAAGTGTATTTTTTCTCATTAATTTAACCGTCGTTATACGAATTCGGTATAACGACGGTTCTGATTTGCGATCGTAGAACAATGCAGCATGTGTAAAAACGTCATTGTACTGCGCTGACTATTATATTTGAGGTTTTAAAGGTATCCACTTTAAATAACTAATCCAAGTTTCAAAGGAAAATCTTTTGTAGTTATCGAGCTATGACATAAAGTATCTTTATGTAAATAAAACTTCAAACTGCTCTCCTGCAAACTTGAGAAAAATCACATGCGTCGTTATTCTACGATTATTCATCTCAATAACTGTTGATAGCTTGAACATTTTCGTCTCATAATCATGGTAGGAATCCTGCGAGGTTATTAATGTTTTCCAAATAACCGTGTATATAAAAAATCCGATTTTTTGATTTTGTAGTATGAAAATCAGATTTTTTCGAACCCTGCTCGAGATGCAAGATCCAAGCTCTCTCGTTGGTCCAAACAAGTCATCATTTTCTTGGAAAAATACTCGCCCGTGCTTGTTTAATCTTGTTGGACGTTAGCTAAGACGCTGCAGGCCGAGTTTGTTTATTTTTTAACCCCGTTGCGAACATCTTGGAGTATACAAAAATTTATCATGCGTCATTCTCTCGGCGGCGCGGCAGCACAAGCGCCATCTTGAAAAACGATCGATGGGAGGTATGAAGACGTATGAAAGTGATCGAAGCAAGAGTGTCGTGCCACGATAGAAGAATGTGGGTTTCTGTCCTCTCTGCCCACGCCTGCGGAGAAACGGCGTGATGGTTAATAAGTTAATATAGGGTGTTCTTTTTAACAGGTAGATATACAACTTTAAAATGAAAGAAAACCCGTAAAAATCGCATTCATGGTCACGGTATTTTATGCCGTTGGTGCTTAAATATGATTTTAAATCAAATATTACGATTTTTTTTTAAATTTCTAAATTTACAAGCGATGTTCTGGCATAAGTCTATTTATTCATGTGAAATGGCAAA
The DNA here is from genome assembly GCA_016648135.1 of Agrypnia vestita. Taxonomy (NCBI): domain Eukaryota; kingdom Metazoa; phylum Arthropoda; class Insecta; order Trichoptera; family Phryganeidae; genus Agrypnia; species Agrypnia vestita. Next base: position 1,615 of record JADDOH010017401.1, read on the forward strand.
CCAAATCGAGTACAAATCCGCTGTTAGTTGTCAAATTGGCTGTCGCTGGAAAAAGTGTAGCCGATTCGAATAAAAAACCTCTAAAAACACCCTATATTTAAAAACTTTCAATTTTCAAATCAATTTATTTATTTTTTATATAACATTTACATTTCAAACACAAATTTAACCCGTAAATGTTATAAATAAGTTAGAAATATATAAACAACAACAAAAAAATTAAACATATATAAAATTAAAAAATGTTTTACTTTACTTTGTAATACACACACACAATATGAGTTATTAAATTACAACTATAGTTTCGAGAGGATATATAATGTTGCACCACGAAGTATCTGCCAAATCTTTCAATGATATATATAAAATCATTTATATCAAATATGTTGGAGAATCCTGCTTTAGAAAACCCTCTCAGAGACATGGAATATTGTTCAGCATAGCAATAGCTCTTCCAACAGGCACAACCATTGGCAGGTTGGTCCTGTATATTGGAATGTGAAACAAAGTAATTATCGGGAGCATACAAACCAATGCTCCGCATAATTTCAGGATTATCGATCATACCGCGCAACAATCGATAAAAATGCGTAATCAGATACACATTCCTTCTAGTCTCTAAACTGTTGTAGCCAAGCATACCCTGGAGGAACTCGGTTGGGTAAAGCCAAGGATAATGCCCGCACTCTCTCATGCAGAGATATCTTTTTTGTACTCTCTGTACCATAAGAGAGTACTGTGCCCCCCAAATCATCCAGCCACTCTCGAGTCTGCTTCGCACCAAGGAGTTGTAAAGAGTTTTCAGTACGCTGGTATTTTCGAAAACCCTTAATGGCTGTATAACAAAATGATATTTCCAATTAAGCCATGGCAGTTAAAGGTCTTTTCATATATGATTGCAATTGAGTTAGTGTGGGTACAGTGCGTAATACCACAGTATACCCAGAACAGTAGTTTATCTCCGGCCTGTCGGCGAGTTATTAGCCTACTCTTGCGTTGACGCTAGGGTTGTCACTTTATTTTTACTCCCTTTTAACTCGTAGCGTCTGAGATTCCGACGCATAAGATAGACCCGAAACCCGAATTTTTTTCTTTAAAGCGGCGGCTGCGAGCGCGAATGGCACCGAAGGTACGGCCTTTACTGCCGCCGCCTTGTGCCCCCATATTCTATGTCAATGTGTGCGTCACGGTGCGTGCGTACACGGCGCCGAGCAGGCACGCACACATTCTAATGGGTAGCGGCCAGTTTGTATGAAGACGTATTACTGTTCTTAGTATACTGTGGTAATATGCGCATTGTTTCTTAACAACGAAACAATGCGCGTATTACGCACTGTACCGACACTAACTCAATTGCAAGTTTATATGAATAGACCTATACCGCGATTTTTATGTTTTTTTAAAGTCTACATCTCTAAAAAAACACCCCCTTGCAAATTAAATAAAAATACTAAAACCTCGCAAAACAAGTGTAATTAAAATTTCTTCAAGGTTTTAATGATTTTATGTGATTTTAATAAAGCGTATTAATTTTGAATTCGGAAGAGTGCGGGGTTCTGTCCTCGACTTAGTTAGTACCTGTGTGTTCTTATTGTTGAATCGAAGCTTCTGGAAAGCTCCACGCGATACGAGCAGCCTGGCGCGGGCTATGTACCTACGCATTACGGGTCAAAATTGTATAATGTATTTCGTGTACTTCGGCCCGATCGATTTTACGATGCGGAATATTCGGCCAGGGTGGGACATTTAGTACAGGCTAAATCGTTCATTTTCACGGACGTTATAATATATGTTGCGTCATTTTCTCGTTTCCCCGCGACCTGGAGGTGGGCACCGCGTTTACGACGCAACAAGCGTAAAGTATAGACCCCGCCACTTTAGAATGCCAAAACTAACACATAAACAAAAAAAAGTGTAATATGCAGTTCTGTAAATGTGTTAGTAGATATCCCTTCGGTGATTGGTTAATGTCATGTCGTGAGAACCCGCAATAAATCTTTTAGTATGTCTTCAACTGTCGAAGGGGAACGACGCGCGCTTGCTCGAAGAAAAATAGGGTGACCATGTCTGAGGCTACGAAATTAGGAAGAGGAAGCCTTACTTATGTATAAATACCACCAAACGACTGGTGATTACCACGATGACATGAACTTTACTAATTATCAAAAATGGTTGACGGAAAAATTGATCCCCAATCTAGAACACAGGTCTGTGGTGGTTATTGACAATGCATCATACCACAAGTTGGTTAATCCAGCACCGACACAATTCTAAGAAGGCCGATATGATAGAGTGGTTAACTCAAAAGGATATTTGTTTTACAAATGATATGATTAAACCGGAATTATATCGGCTAATATGTTTAAATAAAGACATTTTCAAGGAATTCGCTGTCGACAAGTTGTTCATCGATAGTGGTCATGCCGTATTACGGCTTCCGCTATATCACCCAGACCTTAACGCGATAGAAAACATTTGGTCAATCGTAAAGGGACATGTAGGGTCTAGAAATGTTGACATGACATTGAATTCCGTCAAAAAATAGGTAAAAGAAAAGGTGTCGTTAATCACTAGCATTGAGTGGGGTAATATCTGCAGTCATGTATGCAAAATAGAACACCAATATTGGGAGCGGGATATTGCATTTGACGATTTCACCGATAATAGTAATTTAATTTTTAATGTGTCTGATAACGAAAATGATGATGCATACTTATAGTTTTTAAGATTCGCTTAAATATTTGTTTTATTTTTTGTCGTTTTTCCTAGATAATATATTCAATTTTCAATACATTTTTTCATATAGAGTATTTAGATTTTTATATTATTTTTCTAATAAAATATATAAATCGAATTATTTTGTTTAAGTGGTCCTTTACCCTGAATCTAAATTTATGAACATGATTTTAAAATACCTATATAGATATGTGGTAATGTTAAAAATAAAATAAAATATTTTTGCATTTTTACACCATGGTCACCCTATATGCTTTGGCATCTCTAAATGACGGAGACTTTAACCGCACATAGAAAGGTATGAATAAATGCAATGTGTCTGGATACTCGTCTGTCGGAATGAATGAGAGAGTGAATGGGTATAAATAGGGATGCGCCGTTTTGACGCACCTTACAATTCAACTATCGCGTCAGTAACAACTTGTTAGCTATCTGATTACCGTATCAATATTGTCGCGTGAACTCAATAAATTATATTAAAGCGGAACATCTAGTTGTTCTGCTTGCAGGTGGACACCGTGTTTACGACGTGAAATAGCGACAAGCGTAAACTAATCGCACATAGAAATGTATGAATAAATGCAGTGTGTCTGTATATACGTCTGTCGGAATGAATGAGAGAGTGAATGGGTATAAATAGGGATGCGCCGTTTTGACGCGCCCATTTACAATTCATTTCTTCTTCTGCTTCATCTAGGACTGTGTCCTGTCACTGCTCGGAGCCTGTTCCTGGGATACATATGTCCAGCTATCTCGCCATCTTTTATGCGGTCTTCCTGGGAGTCTGGTACCAGACGGCAGCTTGTTCGCTGCTACGCTCACTACTCCCTCAGAACAAGCTCTCTCCACATGATCTCTCCAGTAACGTCTTCTAGATCTTCCCCTTATACAGGGGAATTCAAGAAGTTAATAAATTATATTGAAGCGGAACATTGAGTTATCCTGGTTTCCCGAATTCCTTCAAGGTTCTCCTCCTAAAGTTAAAGGACGAAAACATCACACCAGAGACTGTCAGGTATCCCGTGGATAGTACCTAATCATCAGTGCCTCAATCTAGCAACAAATCTAACCACGGCCCAGCACAGTGGTGTGAAGTAGGCATAAACTTAGGTTATGCTGTTACCTACGAAATACAGGGTGTAACAGAGCTAGTCCACAATACTTAACAGGTAGATTCCTGCCTTGATTACGAGTCGTAATTGTTCAAGCAACCATGGAAACAACTGGTGGAAATTATATCATCATCGATAAAAAAATATTTTTCATTTCTCATAAGAAACGTCAAAATTTTGCATTAACCAAATATTTTATGCACAGGGTGTCTCGTGGCTAGTAGCAAAATCTTTACAGGGAGATTCCTGCCTCGATGTTCGAAGAAAATGTTCAGGCAACCATGACCTAATATCAATAGTTATGGAGTATTGCAATATAAAAGTTAACAATGAATGTAATTGGCGAACGTTGCATTGTATAGAGTGATCACTTAATCAGCTCATACAGGTTGTAACCCATGGGCCATCATATAAAAAAGATTTTCATAAATTATCTTGGAATCTTGAAGGTTTTTATCATTTTATTTGACCTGTATTAAAAGCAATGAATTTTTATATTCGATATAAGTTACTATAATGATAGTCCAACGATTAACAAAAAATAAATCAACAGAAATATTGAGAAAAAAATGCAAACTTTGACGTCGCATATCTCCTTAACTATTGATATTAGGTCATGATTGCTTGAACATAAACTATTGCGGACTAGCTCTGTTACAACCTGTATAATGAAATTGAGAAAGTTTGGCTTTCGTGAGTATTTGTTTTCCTTTTTACCCCTTGCCCCTTTGGTGGAAACATCTGTGTATTTTTGCGTACTTTTTTAACTGTACCGATGGCAGATCCGAAGCGGCCGCGAAAGCATTATTTTTGCTTCTGTGTAAAATCTCCAAGGCGCGTCTCATCACGTCCGATTGCTTCAACGGTACGCAATCCGCGGTCTAAAACTTCTCCGGTGTTGGTAGGTACGCTTCGTTCGATTAACAATTTATTATATTCTTACAAGTTCGGCTATGCGCGACGAATGTTGATGGTGGAAATTAGCGAGTTAAAAATTGACATTTTCGAAACTAAGTAAATGTTCGTCGATAATTAAAATCCGTAATGGAGAAATTTCATGATGTTGATAATACAGATCAAAACTAATAAACCACTGAAAAAATTGTTAAAATTAATTTGCATGTTATAAGAAACCCGGAGTTCTTTAGAATAAGCCAGCACACTAATAATGTTGGTTACTTTTCTCCCATCACAAGGTTGTGTCGCACATATAATATGTATTGTGCTGACCCTAACATTGATACTCATATTCTTGCAGATACCTTATCTTCGTTCAAAAACTCACTCATACACAACATCCATTTTCTAAACGATGACCTGAACCTATAGATCCATTAAATCAATTATATATTAAATACTAATCGCACTACATTCAAACACTAAATATACAATACACATAAATGTACATGTAAAATATAATTAATTGCAAAAATACACGTTACTAGAGCGTGCCGAAGACACTTGTAATTGGGATAATGGGCATAGTCTTCATTTATAATGTTTTATTATTAGAGTATCATGTACCTGTTATCCTGTTAGTGTCTCTGATAAATATAAAAATATATATATATATATATATATATATAAATCTGTCAATAAATAACGGAGAAAAAGAATATTAAGGGGAAATACCTACCTACGAAGCGCGAAAAAAGGCATTTTTTGTGAATTTTTTTAAGGAAACCTACGTGAATTATGGTATTGGTCTCATTTCTACGTGAAATTAAATACTTTCATGAATATTTAAAAAAATATATATTAAAAAATATTCAACATTAGCGGAGATTTTTTGAATTCGTCGACTGCCGAAAAAAAAGGTCCTCCGCGATGACCACTCCCATTTCATCTGTAATCATCAGATGAAATGGGAGTGGTCAATTATAAAAATTGACACTATAATTTAAGTCTTTGACGTAGGAGTTTTTGAAAATATTGATTTTTGACAAAATGGCGGGCGCTTGAATTTGTAGTAGCGTTTTTTAGGGAAAAATTCGGGTTTATTATACCGATAAAAAAACTAAATCACTTAAAAAGAAAATCCTATGACAAAGACTAGATAATTATGTATAGAATAACCACTAGAGATTTCAAGTTAATCGGTTAAGTGGTTGCCGAGATATTTTGGTCACCGATCTTTAAAACATGGTTTCGAGTAAAACGTGTTTGAAAATTGAGTAATGAATAAATCGCGAAATTTTTCAACTTACATAAAATCATCATCATACACCAGGCACAAGAGATGACGTCACGCGACCCCACCGGACGGAACTACATTATTGATGCAAAACGCAAATTTGAAATTCTTTAACTTCATTAGTTTTTCAGTTTACTTTTGACTTTTGTTCAGTTTTACTGAAATTTTCATTACCATTCGTTAAAAAAAATAGGAAGCTTCCGCATTCCATGTGTAACAGTGTACGTCACTAACACTTCCAGACGGCGCAGTATTGATTAGGTATAAAAAGTAAGGAAAAGCATAATTCCCTACGTAAAAATGTTCTTCACTAATGCAGCAGATGGCGCTATCCTCTCTGCCCACCCCAGCGGAGAAACGGCGTGATGATTAATTAGTTGCTTAGTTAAATATTTATTTCTACACATATAAGTATAAAAGGAAAACTGATGTGGCAATTAATTGTTTTTAAAAATTATTTCTAATAAGATGTACCTAGCCTTCATAGATTCCAGAGAAATTTTCTTCAGTAGTGACAGGTTTTCTGTATCTATCTCAGGAATACCTCAGTGGGATATTGTTGCCTTTGTTTTTATACCCCTCACGTATTTATATCACTTTGAAAAAAATAACGCACTTTAAATAACGACAAAATAAAATGCGATCAAATTTGCATTTTTTTCCAGGGTGCTGAGATACGAAGACCTCTCACTGGATCCCTACAAGACCGTGTCGTCCCTGCTGCAGTTCCTCGGCGTGGACTTCCACGGGCGCGTGTGGGACTTCCTGGACACGCACACCAAGCTGGACCTCGGCGGGGTCAGCTCCACCTTCCGCAACTCCAAGAGCGCCCCCTTCCACTGGACCAGGGACCTGGACTTTGAGGACGTGTGGAATATACAGGTATTTGCAAGTTTGTGTTTAGATGTGGATGGGATCGATTGAGCGAACGATAATCCGCCCCCAAGTTGGCTTATTGCTCGTGTTCGTATTTACGGGTATTCATCTTGATTAACACGATTGAAAGAGAGTGAGGTATTGAAGGTATCAGTGTCGCAATTGAAAAAAACAATACTTACAGTTTTTGTATTCAGAAAACGGCTAGACTATCCTCCTGATTGTATTTTTTATATTTTTGTATTTTGTTCGCTCTTTCGATTCTTACTTTCGTATAATTCTTCTTCTTATAGTGCCATCTAAAATTTTACCGACGGCCGATACCGACACTCGAACCACCACTTTACCGTCCGTTAGTTAAAATTGATAGAAGCATGACAGATTGACGTATAATTTTTTAAGATTAGGTCCGTTGTCAATTTGTGTTTCATGCTGTTTGTTTAACATGTACATAAATACTGTGCTGCCTGTTGTTATATTTTCTAGGAAAAATGTTTTCAGATAGCGGTGTCGAGCTGTTATTGTATTCAAGTTCGTCGAACGAAGAACAAACTCGACGACAGAGAGTGTTCATTATACGAGTAGATTATTTTAATATTTTAGATGACAAAGATTGTATCTACCGTCTTGTCGAAAAGGTCCGCTTACGAGCTTCCGGAAGATATTGGGCAAAATTTAGAAAGGCGCACGCGTAGGAATCTGACATTATCACCAAGCACACAATTGCTTGTGCATTAGCTGCTGCAGACTTTGTTGGGGTTTCAAAGGCTACTGCCAGTGTAGGGTTTGGGAAGTATCCCAAAAATCCTCAGCGAGCGAGAAATTTTAGAATATTTTTGAGTTTGTTCAAATCTTTCAGAACAGTGCTGGATTTATGTCACAGAGACATTATTAATCAATTAATGTATATTATAGATATCTCACAGAGATGAAACTGTATTTCTTATGGGAATGTAGGTATAGAAGTCATTTGGGTGTACATAGGACTTATGACCTATCTTATGGTTGGCTTAAGTGATCACTTTACACAATGTAACATTCGCCATTTCCACCCATGATAGAATATACCATGCTTATTCAGTTTTTGGACGTTGTATATATGTTAAAATTGCGTGGAAAGCTTTCACATATGAGTTGTAACCGCCTTTCCATGCGGCCTGTAAAAAGCCATTTTAGTAATTCGGATGAATTTCATTACACAATGAAGTATATTGCTCTCAAATTCCGTAAATCAATTGTAGATTTTCTCAGTAGCGACATCTGTGGAGATTTAGGGGAATGAAAATGGCTTTGTACAGGAAAGGATTTTTACAGAAGTTACGTTTAGTTTCCATTAAAATGAGATATAATTCGCCTCTGACAGCTCTAAAATCATAGACAAGATCAGTAAGATATTGCGATACTTACGGATGGTCAAAAAACTTTTATAAGACGAGTGTCAGTAATATTTACTAACGAACGGCAATCCGTTCGTTATTTGTCGATTGCGCTTACTCTGGTTACCGTATTTTTTGCTTGTTTGGTCCATTTTAAATGTCTCTATTTCAAAGAGAAGTAAGAATGTTGATGTGACGCGAATTCCGTGTTGGCAAATCTATTTAAGAAAACTTTTATATAAGTGAATTGCCAGATGTGATTTGCCGAGCGTTCCAGTAGTTCAGTCACTTTGTATTCAGCTTGCAAATGCCTTTATAGCCTATTTATATAGTCAACCTTGCATAATCTAGAGATTTCATTTGCCTTTCCAAGGTTTTAATTTATGTATCTGCTTACTGCTGAATTATAATGTATTTTATACATTCATAATATCGACCGTGAACCGCTAATCGGTCCGATTCTGAAAATCACAATGTCTGGATCTTTAAGATCTTTATCCCAACACTTAATAGACGATAATAAAAATTAAAAATGTCCAGAGCGGATTTTGTAATTCTACGGCTCAAATACACTGTATTAAAAGATGATATAAGAAAGATTGTTTCTTACAATCGTATAAATTTCTACATCCAAATGAAATATCATGGCTAAACTTGTAATGACCGCGTTCGGCGTTACCGCGTATTCAAATCTTACCACCTTGACATTTTTTGACAGATATGTCTGGATCTTTAAGATCTTTATCCCAACACTTAATTGATGATAATAAAAATTAAAAAGAAACAAGACATAGCTTTACGTCCGTGTTTGTTTCTATGAGGGAGGGAGAAAGATGTAAATTGTTATCTGTCAAATGTCAAGATGGGAAGATTTGAATACGCGGTAACGCCGAACGTGGTCATGACAAGTTTAGCCATGATATTTCATCTGGACGCTGTGGATGAAGAAATTAATACGATTGTAAGAAACAATCTTTCTTATATCATCTTTTAATACAGTGTATTTGAGTCGTAGAATTACAAAATCCGCTCTGGTCATTTTTAATTTTTATTATCGTCTATTAAGTGTTGGGATAAAGATCTTAAAGATCCAGACATTGTTATTTTCAGAATACGGATGAATATCTCATATCTTCATAAATGTAAATTTTTCAGGGGAAGAAAAAACCTAATTTTTATAAATTTACATACTTAGTTGGTTTATATGTAGGGTATAAAAGCAAAGGCAGGAATATCAAAAAAATAATTAAAGCAGTCGTCGAGGATTACTGATTTATAATGCACTGAATTCGAGATTTTATAGGAAACATAGCTTATAAATTTATAGGAAACATGATTTTGGAAAGGATAGATACATAAAATCTAGAATTCAGTACATTATAAATTAGCATTCATAATTTCAAAACATTTTTACTCCCTTTCTTTTAACTCGTAGTGCATGCTTGCTTGTCTGTCGAAAAAACTTTGGATCGATTTTTAACCCTTTTCCCGTGATGCAATCGAGCTGAAACTTTGCAGGCAGACTCGTGGCGATGATAAAAATGATCTAACAAATATTCGTTTAAAAAAATTAATAATTATAGTATAATATTGGATTTTCGAATTTTTTTATTACTCCCTTTCTTAGCGTCGCCCGACTCAAGCCCAACGTGTGGGGTTAGCGCCAAACCTGTTTCAACTAGTAAATGAGAAAGGGAGTATAATAGAAACTTTTTTATGGGTTAGTTTTTTTTAAATTCTTTTGATATTGCGGGATGCATCCATCTTCGCTCTTAATTTGTTCATGTTTGAACGCGGCACAATTTATCTGCGCTCGGGGAATCCCCGCGTTTCATAATTTCATTCCGAACACGAATAAATGTCGCGTCAATATTCTTACTGTTTTCAATCTAAGCCAAAAGTCGTGTTATGAAAATAGCACTAAATTACTGGTGTCCTGGAATGGGGCTCGTACCACCAATCACCAGATCACTAGGCGAGCGTCATCTACACTACACCAACAAGCTACTCATATTATTCTTTAGTAAACCAATGTTTATCGTAAGTAATACATTCTGTAACCAATATATATATATGAATGAAAAATATAAAAATAATTATAATCTGCGCGTAATATTCTCTTAACTTACAATTTTTAAAATTTCATTATAAAGCAAACATCTATATTATAATTGTCCTTAAAATGACGATAGTATTGCATATATATCTATTGCCAGCATTAAAAAAACAAATGGCAAAATCGCATAAAGTAGCGAGAAGTATGGATTGTTTTAAAATACATGTAGATAATATTTAATGTGTAGAAATATTATATACGTAAAATAAAAATGGTCACTTATAAAAATAATACTTAATATTTATACACGTTTATTAATAATTGTTAATATTCATATTTGTGTTTCAAAATTGTTTGAATTTCGCCATATTCTTTTTTGGTTATGTACTGGTCAACCCGGATGTCAGTGCGACGAGATGACAGCTACTATGTTGGCGAAATATTAACATTTTCTCTTTATACTATGAATCGCTTTAAAAAACTACTTTTAGTTTGAAAAATGTTATATCACAGTGAATGAAATGAATCAAGTTGCAGATTTTAGATTACGGAATCACGTGCAGTACATAATTCATGTCTTTCAGGTTAGAATGTCGTGTTTGGGAAATGCTCAGAATACAGAACAAACTATTCTGTATTCTGAGGGGAAATGATAAAAAAAATATTTATATTTTCCAGAACATTAATAATTTGAGGACATAAAGAACAATGACATTAAGAACAAATATGTCATTATAATAAAGTTGTCCCCAAATCAATTATAATTATTGCGCGTGTTTAATACATCTACAGCGACAATCAAAAATACTAAATTAGTATACCGACTTTTCATTATTGTTTTACGATGAAATTGTATTTGCTAGATCTTTCTTTAAGTTTAATGCAAGAATATCCTTTTTAAAATGTGAATGTTTTATTTTGATAAATATGAAAAAAAAGAGATTTTTAGGAAAAGGCGCCACTTGAATATGACATGAATATTGGACCACGTTTTTAATATGATTTTTAATATGTTGGCAAAGAGTGTTAATTTGACTATTGAAAACTGATAACAACTTGAACTGTTAATAAGTTTTAAAGCATCTTCGAAATATTAATTGTAAAACTCCGCTCTGACTTATTAATCGGTTATAATACTTAATAAATTACTTGGTCTTAATTATATTTAAAATAGCCGTACAGCCGTGAAAAATCACGGGTCTAAAAATTAACAACGACCCTTGTGCGTCCTGCCCCACAGGCTGGTTGCGTGTCACAATTTGATTAACTTAAGTTGTAATTCCAACAAGTTACGGATGTTGCGGACCGACAGACCATGAATTTATTATATAGATAGCCGCCATCAAGACCTAATAGACCTATCCACGCATTACCTATCACTTGTCGCGAAGCAACTACCATAGCCGACAGCTTGGTCTTGCAGCAACCAGACACCCCGCAGTGGCCACCAGTGGCTGCGAATCGCCCACCATAGCCACCATTGGCCGCGTAGCGGCCATCAATAGCCGCGCAGCGACTACCATACCGGCGACAGCCGATTGCTTAACTGCTAGTTCTAAATAAATATTATACAAGTAATTTCGTCTGTTTCTATTCTAAACCTACAATCTTTTATACCTTTTGAAATTTTTAATGTCCGCTTCGGTATTGGTATCGTCGATACTTTTTTATAAATATTAAAATCGGTATCGTATTGACAAAAGTATGTATCGATGCATCCCTAATTTATTTATATATTTTTTAAATATTTATGACAATGATACATTTAGGATGTTTTATCACATAATTATTTCAACAGTATCACAAGAACAATGATAAAAAATGCGAATCAGGAGGTATGGATGGCTCACGGCCGATATGTATTCACAACTATATTGTTCACAATTCGTTCAAAACTGGAATATGGAATGACAGTGTGGAGCCCACACCAAAGGAAATACATCGACATGATTGAGCAGATTCAAAAGAAATTCTTGCGCTATTTATACATGCGCAGAACAGGAGAATATCCTACATTCATGAACCACGAAGTGCTGTTGAGGGAATGCAACTACCGCGACAGGAGGGCCTAGTCGTGTTGGGGGTTAAAATTTTAAGAAATATAATTGATACCCCGAACCTGCTAGAGAATTATGCCCCGTTTGTACCAAACAATTATTTGCGAAATCGAGGTCACGCACTATTTCATGTCCCAAAATGCAGAACGGATATAATGAATAAGCACACCATAATGCGTAGTGTGCAACTCCTAAATGAACTAAGCGATCATGTCGATGTATTTAATGATAGTATTGAATGCATCAAGCAGCGGATCGCCTTCATTTAGGTACTCCAAAATATACTTACATTGTAAATGGAGCGATCTGTAATGCAAAAAAAAATCTCTCTCTCTCTCCCTTAAGAGTTCAGCAAGATGTATTCTTGACAAGGTTTCACAACATTTGTTAAAATTCTTTATGAAGTGTTTGCAGCATTTTTAAATTTATTTTTCAGAACGAGTGCACCGAGGCTATGCTGCACTGGGGCTACAACAAGGCCCACAACCGGAGCCACCTCATGCACAAAGATTTCAACCCCCTGGGAGAGTACAGCGTCGCGTGATGGCAGATCTTCGCACTGGAGACCGTTAACTCTCGTCGCCGACCTCCCACCTTCAGGCACTCATCGCTTTGAAACAGACGCAGGCTCCATCGCATCATAATGATTCTCGTGCGCGGAATCACGCGCGCCGGCGAATTGATCATTACGTAAACATCCGAGCCGCGGGTCTCATCACTCTGGCGAGGAAAGCACCGCACCCACTGGACTGCTTGATGATTGAGCTCTCTTGCACGGTTTGCGACTCACGGTTAGATTTAACATGATAGTTATACGAGTAACACTTTTTGACAGCTGCCAACCAGCGTTGTCAGTTGATGTACAGTTAATTTGACTTGTATAGTAATGACACTGCAAAATTTGACATATTCCTCGACTTTACTGTGAAAATTATGCATATGTTTATACAGGGTGTCTCATTGCTAGCAACAAAAACTTCGGGAAGTCTTCTTCATTCAATTTTGAATAGTAGAAAACATTATTTACACCGTGTGTGAAATGTCAACGGTTATTGAGATAAGTAACATCAATGTTTGCATTTTTTTTCCCAATATATCTGATTTATTTTCTGTAAAATGTTGGACTGCTCTATCTTATATTGACTTTTAAAATTGAATTCCCTTATACAAGTCAAATAAAATGACAAAAAACCTTCCAAAAAAATATTTTTCAAATTTCTAAGGTTTCAATTATTTTATTTGATAGGTATCAAAACTGATGAATTTTTAATATTAGATATATATTACTTTCATGGTAGTCCGACATTTTACAAAAGAAAGGTCAGATCCTTATCCCCATAACTGTTGACATTTCACCCACAGTGCAATGAATATTTTCTATTCAAAATTGGATCCCCTCCCCCGAAGGTTTTGCTGCTAGCTACGACACACATTTAAGATTATTTTAAAATGATATTCAATGTTGCAAGACATTATTTTCATTTTATTATCGTCAAATGTATAAAGTCATCAAGAGAATCTCATTGTTGAACTCTAAAGCAAATCGCCTGTCGTTCCAAATTACAAATATTATCAAATTGACTCGATTAAATCTAATCTCTTGTCTAATCTTTTCATACCTATGTTTCTAATTTTATAAGTGAATTGTTTTAGACGGTGATTTTTGAAGTTTGGAGCGATTAGACGACAAGCTCGCGAGGTAGATGCGCGGCCAATGTGCGTCCACGTTTATAAGCTGTAGATACTCGAGCACAGATGGCACTATGCTTCAAAGCACGGCTGACGCGTGTACGTAGTTATTCCAACACCATGATCTATGCACCACTTGACATTACTACGTATGTAAATACATCTATTCTATAAATAATACTCATTATGCCTTGTAAGATAGTAATACGAAATCAGCTGTTTGGAATAGTGGCACTATGATTCTATTAATTATATTCTTACTTGTAATTGTACAAGGGCTATTCGGAAAGTAAGCTCCATTTGGCTATAAAAATTAAACTGGCATAGATACAAATGTTTTATTATACACATTTTAAATCTACATTCTCTTAATTTTTCTACATAGTCGTCATTTAAAATTTAAGCGCTTGTCACAGCCTTTAAACAATTTTGAAATTCCTTCTTCATAAAACTCTGCCGTCTGGGAATACATCCGATCTGTCACAGTGTTTTGAAGACCTTCGTCGTCAGCGAGGTGCTGGGACCCAAGCCGCTTCGTGTGGGTGAATAGGTCATTTTTGGACTACGTGACTAAAAATATCCCATTGAAACCTGCTCAAAATGTCGATCCTCCGCGAGGGCGAGCGTTGTCACGCAAAAACACGACACCAGGTGTCGGAAGACCACTGAATTTGCTTTGGATGTCTCTTCTTAGCTTTCTAAAGTCTCACAATAGTAGTGCCACGTTCAACGAACAAGATGCTCCTAGCATCCCATTTGGATTTTCTATTGTGACATTCGTATTTTAAGGTTATAATAAGCGAACACTCGGCGGTAAGACGCTCCCTCTTGCACGGCTGGAAGCACGTTGAACCAGTGCGCGCGCCGACGCGCAGCGGTGGTTCTGCTTTCCCACGGAGCTGACTTTCCGAATATCCCTCGTATGTGGTGTTTTCTGGTCCACCTTTGAAACATGTCGTGTCGTAGCGTTTTCATTCAAAAACAGCTGATAGAAATGTATCAATATACTTTGTTATTGTTAAACAATTTCACCCTTTCTAAAATGCAACATTTGTATGAATTGGGTGTAATATATTATTTTTCGAATTCCTCCGAAACAAAGTATTGTTATTAACAAATAAATCATTTATAGTTGCTCAAGTATTTCACGTATATTTGATCTTTATAAGTAGTAGTATTTTTTCTTTGTATATAGGCAAGGATAGAATCAGAAATGAGGAAATCAGAGTAGATTGTATTGTCAAATTAAAATGGCAATGGGCAGGACATGAAAGAAGGAAGAGGCCGGCGTCAGAAAAGGTTGGCCGATGATATTACCCGTCACGGTTAGTGGGCGGATTAGAAAAGCCCAAAGAAGAAAAGATTGGAGAAATTTAGAAGAGGCCTGCATCCAGCAGAGTAGAGACGGCTGAAGAAGAAGAAGTAGTATGGGCAACATTGCTCGCATGACAGGAAGTCCCCGAAGAGGGGAATTTAAAAACCGACAGGCCGCCCTAAAGCACGTTGAAATGTTGAAATCACCAAATTCGGCCCACACGCTTTGAATAACAATGGACATAGAGAGCTGGGAGCCATCTAGCAGCAAATATTAATAACATGATGCCGTGTTCAAGAGAAAATGACAGTGTACAATATATTTCAATAAAAATTTACTGCCACTTAAAACTGTATCAAATACGTGCCAAATACTATAAAAACTAAAAATGATTTCTTTGTTAGTTACGATGCTTTATGTAAATGGGTTCTGTATTTTTAATAAGATAGTTTATTGCCATTTTATCACAATGCGCTTATTTTAATTTTTTTTTATAAATTTTGATAGAGATATCGTTTGAGATTAATGTAATCTTTAGGTTATCGATATTTTAGATACTGCAAAGTGGTGTTTTTCAATCTTTGTACTAGAGCGGCAAAGATTTAGAATTATGTTGAATTTCAAATTATTGGTATTTTTATATTTCGCTTCCCTGTATTTGATACACACTATCACCATATATGATTCCATGAAACAGTGTACGAAGACTTCCATACAAAATAGCTTCGTCTCAGTGAGACGTCTATAATATATTTCGATTGATGATGATCTCTTCTGGTATAAAAATCCAGTAATTGTGTCGTTGAAAAAATTTGAACAAACTCAAAAAATACTACGCTTTCGCAATAATTTTACTCTTTGCTGGACCATGTAGAGCTCCATTTTGTAATGGCGTACTGTCTACATGACAGCTGTCAAGTTTAACCTTCCATAAAACACCGCTAGAAAAATGGCGGCCATCTCTAATCGGCTCCCCCTTTAAAAAACAATAATTATTTAATTGCATGTCGCTAATTGCACATCTGTCGTTCGTTGTCACGGATGCGCGGGTTAGGGCTTTTATTTGTTATAGGTACGACTTCAGTTGCACATCATTTGAAAAGCACTGTGTTTACGTACCGTACAATAGTAGAATTTATGGAGTTTAAAATTAATTTGCATCGAATGTTTTATAAAAATGTTATAGCTAAATACACATGTAAAATTGAATAAAAAGTAGGTAAAATATTGAATATACATATTATTATTATGTATGTTTTTGAATGTACTATTTAAGCACGTTATTCTAGAACTCTTGCACGACTCTAATACAGATTGGCGAACGTAATTGTGCAAAAACACGTTGCTTTTAGCACGTATTGTAGCGAGTTTCGAATTACGTGTCGGCGTGAATCTGACGTGTTTTTAAAATGACTGCTCAACGGATTTGACTGATGAAAATGTAATACGAAAGGCTACACATCTCCGATTCTTGATTACTTATTAACTCGAGTGATTTTTTTAGGTAATATCTTATATTATTTTTTTTTAGCGTGTATTTAAAATTCTCTACCATTTTATGTGACTGTACGTTTGTTGTTGATAATTACAAGACATACTTATCTGTTGTCAGTTCCCTCCTGAAGCATTGCACTTGTCCAACGTTTCTTCCATTGCAGGAAGCAGTATTCATCGTCATTCTCTGGGAGACTGTTCAGAGCATGCATTGTAATGTTCCACGGTTCCTCGTAGTAGAGGGTTAATACGGTTATTCGATTTTTGACAATGGTTGTGTGAAGCTCTGTCCCGATGCAACATACAGCTTATGTTCACCGACTGGACACACCTCGTTACTGAAGTCTCTTGGTTGCTAAAAATGCATTCGGTGATCCCCCACTACGGGGACATATCTGCATGGTTAAGTGTCCTCCTACGGCTGAGAAGGCCTTCCACATGTTAAGTACTAGACATGGGGACTCTAAGAAACAGGTCTTCCTTCTCGTTCGTTAGTTTTCCGGGCGCCGTGTGCTTGTTGACACCATTGCACTCGATTAAGGGGTCTTTGCCACTTTTTTATAAATTCGCTCTAAGAGTTCACCATGTTCCACCTTGTCTTTTTCTCTGTGACAATATTTTGTTTTTTTTTTAGAATATCACTACTTTAACATGTTTCAGAAACTTCTGTTTCCTTTTTCAAGTCAGTGTAGTCTTGTACATCTTGTACAAAATGTACAAAAAACGTCTAGAAATTATTACATAGTCCATGCCCAAGATATACAAAAAAATGGGCTGATAATCCTGTCACACGGTCACTAGAGGAGTATATTGTTCTCCTTTTAAATTAGTATAATTGACGGAATTTCTATTTGTCATCATAAAATAATTTGGTCTGTGATGAAATTGTTTATTAAAAATTCATAATGACCTGACTACATTTTTATTTAAATATATTCACACTTATTCTTAAACATGCATGCTCTGATCATAACCGTCATTTATATTTTTCACTTCATCGCAACTTTTCTTACGTTCTGACCAGCGTTGACGTCTTCATGGCGACGTTTTATCTCATGTGCGAGATTACACAGCGCATATCATTCCATCACTCCTATCATTGTTTCCTCAACGACAATTCTTGTATTACAATCTGATTAATCTGTTTATAAGATATTATGGTTTATCAATTTTTACGACAGACTTGAATTAATTTTAAATTATACATATGTATATCATCATTTTTTTATGTGATATGTTTATGGGAATTAATATGATCTATTAAATGTGTATTTTCATTGATTATGATCTTTGTAAGTATTTGCTGATAAAATAGTTTCGATTAAGAACAAAACGCACAAAATAATTATAAGAATTACGTATGTATAGAATTGGTTTATAAATACATATTTTCTTGCCTTTTTTTTACAAGACATGATTTTGATTGTCATTATTAAATACTAGTGGATACATGCAGCATTGCGTGGGTAGGAACTCTCTTCCGATCGCACCACTTCTGAAGTATGCCTTTTGAAAATATATTCTTTACTGTGCCAGGCATCGCTGATCATCACGCATCTTCTTTAGTCTGTTTGTGTCCATTGCTCGACACAGGCCTCACGTTGTCTTCCACGATCCCCGAATCCTCCAACGGAAGCCAACAGTCTTCTTAATGTCGTCAATCCAACGCATTCGTGCACGGCCTCCATGAACAAACACACGTCCTTTAAAAATACTTTAAATGATTTGAAATATCTGCCCGTTATTTCTATCACACGTTATATATAAATACTTTGTTTTGTATATCCAACACACGCTCCAACTTTTTTTTATCTATTAATAATCGAGTGTTTCAAACATTTTATTAAATATCAAAACAAATTTATTTTTAAAAAATGATTCGGTAAGCAAGTTATCTGTCGATATGTTATTGGGAACGAAAATTGATGAGTGCACCGTGTAACACTGCTACTTTGTCAGAGATAATATAGATATTTAAAAGGAACGAAAATATACAAGGAATTATATTTTACAATTTTTTTTCATTATTCAATATTACGATAACTACTTATATTAATTTATCAACACAATGGTTAATAATTTGTTGAAACTAAACAAATTTGCGAATTATCACTTGTAAATATGTATACCAAAAAATATATTTGTATTGTAAAAAAATAAAGTACTATTTTTAATGGCAATAAATAAACTTGACGGCATTACCTGCCGACTATGATTATCTAATTATTATTTACAGGGTGTGACAAATTCATTTGGGTCTTTCATAGTACAATTGATAACTAGCAACTGGTCTATATGCAATATTATTAGGATTAGTAAAATACATTGTCTTATGCGTTATTTGAAAATACATATATTCTTTTCTGTTACCCACAGAAAAGATATTGATTATATTTTTAAAAAATGCATATTACTCTGTCAGCCACATGATAATTATCGTCACGTTAATACCAAAAGAGATAATTCACAATGTGTAGTTGCTTATTATTGCAAAAGAATTCAATGATACTGAAAGAAAGTCATTATTTTGTCCTTTGAGTAATATTATTATGCTTTTCTATTTTGAGGACTAAGATTGTTTTAGTGTTGCATATTGTGCTGATTTATGAACTTGATCCACAATACTTTAAAGGTAGATTTTGTTCACATTTTGTATGAAAATTGCCCGCTGTTTTGGTGACAATTTTACATTTTCAAGATTCACTGTTGTATATAATGTTGCTGGTGATCAGATATTATTATCTGACCATGACGCAAAGTAATTTTTACGTACGGCTTTTTTTCGACAGAGGTTTAAATTTTGGAGAGGTCACATCCTGTAGATTTTCAATACTCGGCAATTTAGACTTGTCTTAACGTCTTCATCACTATATTAATTTTAATTAGATAGTATTTATGTAATATTTAGACTAGTGGATAGATAGATATTGGGGGATGTGTAGATGGGATGCCAAAATTGACAACGACTTATCGGTTGAAGAGAAGGCATTTGTACGAACAATTAATAATTAGATTGGAATTTGATAAATTATAAGCTAGAATATTAAATTTGTCGATTTAACCGCGTTTTGTGTAGAAGACCAACTGCTGGAATGGTACGGTACGATATCGAGATATTATTTAGAAACGTAACGAACAGTACGACATTGTTCGAAAGGTGCTCGACGTTGGATTTGGAGACGTGACTTACTGGATTTGTAAAAGGAATATAATATCATTATTAAAATATACATATGCATTTGTAAATATAATGTAACAATTACGGTAGAAAATGGCAGATGTAGAAAAGAATATCACGCTTTCCTATCCCAGTTATGGTACCATTTCAAGGGATTTATTAATTTTTGTGCATGCAATTTAAACAATGTAATAATATCTTTTACGTATGGTTAAATAGCCAGACAATTTTGATAACGATATGTTCAATTGAATTTGAACGTTAAAATCGGCCAATATTTTCATAACATGATTAAATAGCACACTATAAAATTGTAAGAAACGTTTTAAAAATGTCCTTCAAAAATTAAAAGATAATTATCGTTATCGTCTCATTTTGGCCCTGCGTGGAATTGTCTGAATGACCGATACGTTTTATCAAATTACCGATGTAAATATTGGACACTGCATTTTTTTCAGTAACGTTTATTACCGAGGTGCTCTTTGCTTAGTTTTAATGTAACGTAACACGTGACGAGTGATAATGTTGTTACGCGGACCTTAACGAGATTAGTGAGATAGCAAATAAATTTGATCAATTATTGTGTAAATAAAATGTGGAATTGTTGTATTCTATCCGTTTATTTTAATTTTATTTACTTACTTTTAGATAATAAATATTTTATAATACCCATTTTTTTCTAGTGTCACTAGTTTTTAAATTAATTTAAATTAATTTATTTTATACTATATGGATTCTGTCAAGATTATACTTTACTCGCGAGATCTTTGTAAGATTAATCTAATTTTGTATTTATAATTTTAAAGTTAAGTTTGCATTTTGTCATTAAGGGGTTACACCTTGAGGCATCAAAAAATACATTCAAATTCAAAAATTTTCAAATTCGTTTTATTATCATTTTTTACGGCGTACATTGCTTAATATTTTTCATTAACAAATTATTATTAAAATTTTTAAAATGGCGAAGTTTTTGCTGCCCCACAAAAGTCCTCGTAGACTCGCGCAGCCGATGGGGATGGTCATGTCACGAGGGTTTGAGTCAAATGAAAAAGTGAATTATTTTCTTGTTAAATTATGCAAGTCTATGATGTTGCGGGTCAAAAAATAGTTTTTTTATCGTGCAAATGAGATCTATTTGAAAATAATTTAAATTTTTTTCTTAAAAAGAATTTAATTTAAAAATTCATAATGATTAAATAGCGAAATATTTAAAAAAAATCGTACGCTACATAGTAGATTATGTTATTAGCGAGACCGGTTTTTGAAATATCATCTCCACCAGTTTGAAAAGGGAAGTTTTGAGAAAACCAAAAAAGAATAATGTCATTCTTTTAAATGCTAGCTTCAAATTGCTATAACTCTGACAATTTCTGGAATTTTTGAATAAGTGATGACTCAATGTTACTGATATAATTTAAAAATTACACCCGATGATGAGAGAGAATGCTCCTCTCGAAACTATATTTGTGATAAATTCAACTCAACGTGTGTGTATCACAAAGTTCAATTTGGTGTAAATCAAAAAAAGAGTGATGGCTCAAATTATCATTAAAACTTTAAGATAAAGTGGAATATTTAAAAAAATAAAAGTTTTTTAAAAATGTCAAGATGGTGTGACCTCTTAAACTATGTTCACTTCTAGCCACTAGATATCTAATGGTAGTTTCCATAAGCCTCAACAAAATGTAATGTCAAAGATGTTGGCTCCTAACCACTATCTGACGAGCATGAGATCTCCACGCAGTTAGTTCAGTGTCTGTTTTGATAGTTTTGGAGTTCCCCAATGTCGACCACGAGGTATCTCGAGTCTGTCCTTTTATAAGTTGGCTGGAACGTGTTGAACTTATTGTGGAAATACAATATTTTTATTTATGTGCAATAAAAATCTTCCATCTGAACAGACCAAATACTTTTGCGTGTGAGTTTAATTTTTGTTAGTCGTGTATATCTTCCATTTTTCAATATATAATTTACTATATTGTAAACCACAATGCTTGTATACGAATATACTGTAATATTCCTAGACGTACTTCTAGAAGCCCTCGGCTATAATGTAATACATGTCTATCAACAAAATATTTATCGTTTTTATAACATTTTTACTCATTTTTATATTTATTTTCTGTGGTTCGCATCTTATCGAAGAAATCAAAATGAGTCTGTAAAGTTGTTAATAATTTATTACATACATAATACATGTTCACATACTATGGTGGTTATTTTTAGGTTATGAATGTTTGTCAGTCTTACATGTTCATAATTTCCACAGAAAGTACGCATTTTAGAAGGCACTCTGCTACAGATTTAATTCAAATCTATGGTTCAACTTTATTTCTAAACGAGGCCTACAGAAACATCATTAAAGGGGTCATAAAAAACAAATGGTATGCAGAGGAAAATCGACGCAAGGATTAATTCTGATTTCCTCGTTAAGTGGCGAAACAAACACCTGTATCCTATATAACCTGCCAGCAAATGTATAAATTTTAAATGTTATTCTTAATAAAGCCATGAAAAAATTGACTCAAAATTGATTAAATACTAATTATTGCGTTTAGATAATTAATTATTATTATTATTTTTAAGAGCGATGTTTTGATTGTATTTGTAAGTATTATTTGATGAGATCAGTATTTTTTGAGGCTAAATTTTTTAATTATCCTTTTTTTTTTCAATTGTTCAACTTTAGTGATTGTTTGAAAAGTTATTTTCATTCCGTATTATATAAATAATTGACCATTATCTTTTTTTAGGTAGAAATATTATAGATTATTAAGAATGTCAACTGATCAAGTAATTCTGCCGTTTTCTCCCTTTTCAATATAAACATTCAAGTATAAAATTTTAGACAATGTTTTTTTATGTTTATATGTCTGACAATTAATTAATATCTATTCTACTCTTAGAATATTTTATTCATTATTTTCTTTCTTATTCTAAATTTAATGTTTTTTATGTATATTTATGTCAGCTCACTGTCAATGGTCATTAAGTCAGTAGTTTTTCAAATTGAATTACTCTCTTTTTACTGCTTTATTTTTTGTAATTAATATCAAGTACCGTGTTTATTGCAGTTAGATCAAAGGTCAAAGGTTTTGCCATGTGATATTGGGTTGCCAGCATACTCTAGGTTCTCCATACTGATCGTATCGTATCCATCTACTGCTAGTATACATACCTCTCCTATTTTTCACGAAGGCGAGACATAAGTATCGTCCCCACACTTCTTGTTCCCGTTCAGGGTTCAGTTCTTCTGGTTCTACAGATTTCATTGCCATTTCAACTTGCACTTTTTACGTAAACTAGTTCTTTGGAAAATCGTTTCATTGATTTGTTATCACTTATGCATTCATCAAAGTTTCGGCATTATATGTCAGAATTGAGAGACAGTACTGATTGAGATATTATGGGAAATTTGGTCCAAATTATTATATACAAAACATAATGGCATAACTACTTTTCAGCAGTAAAATGGTTAATATTGTTATATCTTATAGGTTAGAAGGCTGTTTTTTACATTAGACTTTTTCTAGTCATTCCATTGATTGTACGATGCTGGCAGCCATGGAAAGATAAAAAAGCGAACCATCTGCCTTACATCAGTTGTGGATCCCACACGGCCTGAAAATGAAATTATTTTTAAAATTTCATCATGTTTAGTAAGAAGACAAACAATAAAATTTGATATTAAAACATTCTCTGAATTATCATGTTTTTTTTAAAATGGCTATTAACGACTTAACAACCTTTTACAGCGAGCTTTCAAAAAAATTATTTAAAGAATTTTAAGGCAGTGCAACATCTGATATCTTTATTTATCGATTGACGATGTTATACATGAAATAATTTTTTTTATTACAATTCTGCAATCTATGATTTAATATTGCCACTGTTAAAAATACGACTCATAACCAATTGTTTTAAGCCTCTACTAAATTGCAATCTAGAAAATGACACACTTGCAGTCACGCTGCTTACACGCGCGTATTAAAAAGGGCTTCCAAACATTTTGCAATATATATTTATAATTCACATGTTACCGTTAAAGTGTATCCAGGTAGCTGGTGGAACATCCAGATATTCTTTTGATTGACTACGTGTTTTATTCCAGTTCTGTTGATTCAACTTTATATAAAATTGAGGGTAGAAAGGCAAAAGGGTGTTAGTGATTATTTCAAACTTATAGGAGAGCAAACGAAAATTCTGTCAATCCGATTTTGTCAATGTTTATTTTATTATTACACGATTTCCATACATGTTAATCCAAGACGCAAGACATAAATATTGACAAAACATTATTTTGCTCTCCCGTAAAGTTCGAAATAATCACTAATGCCCTCGCTTTTCGCCCCGGCTTTCTACCCTTGATATAATGATCATTCTATTATAAAATAAATTTAAAAGAGTTAATACAACTTAGCCTTAATTCCAAGAACACTCGAGAATCATCTAAAAATTTACCTTAGCTTTTAGAAACACACCAATCTATTTTCAATAACCCTTTTGCCGTTCCTCGTAGAACTATCCTGCTGCAATATTTTTTCATGTGGGACTAACGTTCAGGTGTAGGCTATAAAATAATGTTGTATCTTCCGTAATGGCCACATCCTGCACGCATTTCCTTATATTTCAACACCGTGACAAAGATTCTGATGGGCGTATGTTATCCGCTGTGAAGATGTTTGTCCTCTTAAGCCCTTTACTGTGCCGCAGTTGCAGATGATAAAAATTCATGATTTTATATAAACTTAGTCCATAATACTTTGTCAGTGAATCTCTTGTTGGAATAACAGAGTGTGTATAATGGATAAAGCATCTCCAATCCCTGCCTTTGTTGCCATTTTTTGTATTCGGGACTTGTATATCTATGACCTAATAAAATATTTTGAGTTTGTTCAAATCTTTCAGAACAGTGCTGGATTTATGTCACAGAGACATTATTAATCAATTAGTGTATATTATAGATAAATCCAGCACTGTTCTGAAAGATTTGAACAAACTCAAAATATTCAGAATTGTAAATACTGGTCAAAAAGGAATTTAACAAAAATTGGAAATAATATTTCCTGGCGTATCCAAGTGTAATGCAAGTATTCGGATGAATTTCATTACACATAATAAAGGATATTGCTCCCTAAATTCCGTAAAATCAATTGTAGATTTTCTCATTAGCGACATCTGTGGGGATTTAGGGGAATGAAAATGGCTTTGTACAGGCCGCATGGAAAAGGCGCTTACAACTCATATATGAAAGCTTCACGCAATTTGAACATATATACAACTTCCAAAAAAATAAATAAGCATGGTATATTCTATCATGGGTGGAAATGGCGAATGTTACAATTGTGTAAAGTGATCACTTAAGCCTACCAAAAGACAGGTCATAAGTCCTGTTACACCCAAATGACTTCTATACCTACTTTCCCATAATTAATACAGTTTCGTCTCTGTGAGATATCTATAATATACACTAATTGACCTAATAAAATGTTTATACAGCCTTAATATCTTCATTACTTATCTCGGGAGTTTCAGGGGCCCAAAGTCTCAATACGGCACTTTCGTCTTCTCCTATTTGTTTCTAGTAAATATACTTCTGTATAAAATAATGAAGTCCTTGTTGCTGTATATCCTAATTTAATCTGGGTCTAGAATTGCCACCTTGATGACAGCTATTTTGACTTTCACAAGACACGTCCAAACCATCTTAATTGGGATATTTCTACATGTAAGAAAAGAGGCTTTATACCGAGGGAATTCCCTTATCACAGCACTTCTCCTTTGGTTCAATAATGTTGCTCCTGTTACTCCCCTAACTTTTGGTGGCCTGGATTCTTGATCTCTTTCTCACTATGAGAATCTATTTGTTGATTACGTTATAGTCGCAAAAACTTTGTCTTTGTTGATTTTGGTCTTGACACTTAACTTGGATCACAATCCATAAAGATAAGGTAAAACTCTATAAGTAGGAACGAGTCTTCTGGCTATTTCACCTTCTTATCTCCCATCTAGAGAATTCCACATCATTTTTAAATCAATTTATGTATCATGGATTAAGTTTGCTACACTTATAATATATATTTACATATGTGTATATTCAGACTTATTTTAATTTTCTAAATGTAAACCCATCTCACGTTTTATGTAAGACTGTATATTTTTAAATATAAAACATCATGTTTCACATTTTCTGTAAGACTGTCTCATATTTTATGCAATATTGTCTCATGTTTTATGTAAAATGTTCTTATGTTTTGTGTAAGAGTGTCTCTCATTTTATGTAAGACCGTCTCATATTTTACATTATGATACCTTCATAAATTTTATGTAAGATTGTCTCATATTTTATAAGACATTCAAGCAGTTCCTGGTCCCCCTGTAGCCCTTCTAACATTCCTGCAACAGTATTAAAAATAATAGCTTCTATTGAAACACATCTGTACACGCTGTTACACACCTACACCCTAGTTTTTGTGATCCAAGCGTTGAATTATTGATAGATCGTTGATTTTAAAAATAAAAGTTTATAAAATAGATGTGTTTTATTTATGGCATCCCATCCCATAAATACATAACCAACAATCTAGGACACACACAAACGTGGCGAGTCTGCTGCATAAACAAAACTGGGGCGCAGCAGTGTACACAAGACGTCAATGCCCAGAGATTTGTCAGCACACGCACACAACTAGACTTCAAGAGAGTTTTTTGTTCCCAAAACATATAAAAATAGCCAACGCCGTGTACGGGCATGTCCGTCGAAGTCTTTATCATTGCCTTTATTATCGTAATTATGTATAACTTGTAATTGTTTTATCAGTAAATAAATTAATCAAACATTCCACGATTTGGACAATTCCTATTACATAATGGGTGGTGACCATAAAGCAACTTTCTCCTCGTTCATCGACCACCACAAATGGGTGACTACCGACGCTCACCTTTACCACCAAATATTCATTCTCCTGATTGATTTCATCCTTCACCATTCCGATCCAGATGGAATCGATTATTATTTTCATCATCTATTTCTCCACTACTGGATACAGGCCTCTCCAAAGATCACTGAAAGACAAGCTGTTTTGTAAACGATTGTTGTCAGTTCTTTTCAACATTACCACGGTTTGTATTATTTTGAAAATTTAAGTTCAGCCCTTTCATTGACCTTGCCCTGAGGGTTGAAAAATCTTCATTATTCACTATTGTAAGTGAGCCTCATGGTCTCTTGAGGCGTAAAAAATCATGAAAATTCACATACTGTTTATTTGAGACGTACATTATTACATCCGTTCCCTGACAATTGATTCGCTAGACATTATTCAACTTGTATTAAAGCGAATGAACTTTTAATATGCTAAAAAAGTCACTAGTTAAAATAATCAACGTTTTACAGAAAATAAGACAAATATATTGAAAAAAAAATACAATTTTTGATGTCGCTTATCTCCGTAACTGCCAAAGTTTAAAGAATATACTCTAATCAAAATGAAATGAAGAAGACTCCCCCAAAGTTTTTACTACTAGCTACGAAACACGTTGTACGGGAAATTTTTTAAATTGAACCAAAAGAAAGTGGACAATTGTATAAAAAAGTTTTGATGACAAATTTTACTACAGTAACGGAATAAACGTACTGAAACAATTATAAAATGAAGTATTGCAACAGAGGAGAAAGTAAAAAATAATTTTAATATGGTTCGTGCATGTATGTATGGATCTGTACACGAAGCGAAGCGATTATTGCAACAAGTATTGCTAAATAAATATTTAATTCGTCACTAGTCATCTATCAGGGTCAATAACGACCTGTTGAATATTGTTTTTAAAACAATATACTTTTTCCGTAATGGCTACACTGCTTCTGTGACTACGTGAGATTATTCGCGCATGCGCGCTGGCACGAACGAGTTGTCAGCTGCGGGCGGTGGCCGCCGCTCAAACGTGAGATGTAAACAAAAGTAGATTCAGTTTGTTTTGAATTGCGCGCAGAGCGGTTGCGGACTGCAACATTATTTTCATCAATTTCGATTCTAGTTCACGTGTCGTGTGAAGTTTTCGCGGTGTACCTACATTGATTCGACCAGTCTGTCAAGGTAAACAAATGCGAGTTGAAAATGTTCTATTTTTAAAGTTTTAGCTTAACCGCACATTTCGTTTCATGGCGACGCCGTTTATCTGACAATTCCGAAGCTTTTCGATTAATCGACATGAGTTTTTTCGTATTTTAAAACCAGTTCCTTGCGCCCACCGCCTCCTCAAATGTCACGCACGAAAATTTGCATTTCGAAGCTATAAATAACATCAACGAGTTGTTGAAATATTTTTATCTTCAAAACAAGATAAAAATATGTAACGCGTCCTAGATTTCATGTTACCGAATTTATCGTTTTCGAAACATCCGATAACTCATTTAATACTATCTCGTCAAACGACACGTTTTTGAATTTTTAAAATCGTATTGACTCCCGCCAATTTCTGTTTATATAATAGGTAGTGTTTCGGTAAAAATATTTAACTGTCACTTTTTTCAAAAGTTTTTTGTGTGTAATTCTTAAAGGGATGTAGCAGATTACGATACTTGATATTTTAGAGATACAGAATTGGTTGAAATAGTCTAGTCTTGCATTCAAAATCTCTACCATTTAGAGAAAAATTATTTCAAGTGATTTTTAAGATATAGGTTTTTCCGGAGACCTTCCGGGTAAAATGTGCGCAATATACAAGAAAATACCGCAATTAGTATCTTTATACATAGACATCAAGAAGGAAATATTTACACAAAACAAAGGAACGTCGTTCGAACTGGAATTAAAAGACGATTTTTGGAATAACCGAAACAAAATGCAATGGTATATTTACGAGATCGAATTATGGAGGGAACTAGAAAGACAAAGCGGCGGGTGTATGATGTCTTTCTAGTTTTTACTCCAAAAACGTAGAGAAAACACTGACTTAATCACCATAAACAAAATATTAAATGGCTACACTGATGTGCCTTCGTTACTGGACCAAAAAAAATTCAATATCCCTTCCCGTAGACTCAGAAATAATTATCTTTTGTTCCTTAGCCATCGTAGAACCAATTATGGATTCCATGCTCCCATGTCACGGTTATGTCGCCTTATAAATTCAAGACAGGATCTGGACTTCTTTGATGTAAGTTTGTCCAGATTCAAACAATCTCTGATTAGATAGTCCAGATCTCGTCTCCATCTTGTTAGTACTTTTCATTTATCATTGCTTTTCTTTTAAATTGCTATAACTTTTATTCTCTTGTATTTTATGTTGTTCCTGTTATGTAATATATTTTATTGGACCATGTCCGTTAATTCCGATAAATGAACAAATAAATAAATAATAGAGATGAAACGGATAGTGGTTTTGCCGGATACCGAATATAGGGGCGAACCCCTCCACCGGATATCCGGCCGTAGCTACAACATGTTTAGATTTTAGATGCAAGCTAAGCCGCGAGGGACGTCGTCGCCCGTGATAAGTGAGCGAATGATTTTGATTGCGAAGACATTGAGAGTCTGAATTACAAAGTTTTTTCGGACCCTTAAGATCCCAACTACCTGGTTGCAACTTTCCTAGACTCGAGGACCAAGATAAACTATTTGGGGGTCGTTGAAGCCGACGGATTCGACTTGTATTAAAGCGAATGAATTTTCAATTTTCCAAAAAAGTTACTGTAGTCTAAATACTCGAGCGTTGTACAGAAAATAAGTGAAATATGAATGTAAGCTGAATACAAAGCGGTTCCGATAAATCACATTGGGCAATTTTCCTGAGAGTTTTTATTTTATTTAAATAGAGTTGTTTACATGAAATTGTCATATTCTTATAAGTGTTGCAATGGCGGATTTAAAGATACGTGCGTGAGGCTGAATCTACCTGGTTTAAAGTAGTGCGCGTGATTTTTGACATGCGTTATCATGTTATTTTTATTCAACGTTTCGACATTGAAGTTTCGGTAAACAATCATGGAAACAGCACTCTAAATACACCACCTAGCCACCTTTTCATCTATCTTCTGACAAGTAAATGTAAAGTTGTTCAGGACCTGTTGTGTGATGAGATGATAGAAAACAAATTAATTGTCAACAATGCCTAATGGAAAATTCATTTAGATTTGCGGCAAAATAAGTTTCTTCTAACAAAAAAAGATTGTTCGGGTCTTAGGCCCGGTTGTTTCAAGTTGGATTAAAATAATTCGTTTATAGCGAAGATTTTTACGGAAACGAATCATTTAATTGGTGGAGAACGCTGAAAACTATGCTTTAAACGAACTTTTACTTTAACCAAACTTGAAACAACCGGCCCTCAGTACATCACTTTTAGAATCAGTTGATCGTGAAATATATAGCCTATCTAAAACACAATGGAAGTAAACATCCATGTGCTGTCGCGTATTCTGTACGGTTTTAATTTTGTCAAACAACACAAATGAAGGATTGCACTGACCCCCCCCCCCCCACCCCCACGTAGCCCAGCGTAACATTATGCCTAATCCCCTCCCCCTTGATCAGGCCACGCGGTTTATGGCGCTCCCTAACGGCAAATTTTTGTTCAAAACGCGCAACATTTGTAACTTCTCAGGCGTTATGCGATTTCTTTTATTCATTTGTTTGTACATTCTCGGCGGTCGAAAATAAATATCACTTTTTTCACGCTTACTAGAGGTCACGTTATTAGATTTAATTTGAAATTATTTTATAAGAGTTAACACTTTTACACACGGAAATAAAATGGAACGAACGATACGTATTACAAACCAAAAACTACGTGAAATGAGCACCTAACCTTATTAATAACCCAACGAAACTATATTAAATAACTCATGTTATGCTCTGAAACAAGTAACAATTGACAATTTGAGAACTCAACAAATCCATTCATTCAATGTTAGGGTAATCCCCGATAATAGAGTGCGTAGGTGTGTTCGGATACACGTTGCGTAGCCAAACCGTAATTTTCGTTGCGTTCAGTTATAAATAGTTTGTTTTTAATATTCGTGATGATATTCGGCGAATAAGAATATTCGGTAAATATCTACTATTCGGCGAATACGAACATTCGTATTCGTTGCATCACTAAAGCCATTCACTAGGGGACAAATCGCGAAACATTCCACTCGGCATGTCGCATCAACATCTACGCTCATGTTTCGGGGACAATGACGCGGCCATTTGACGTGTACACACCGGGACTCGCATATCTTGTCGCGGAAATGTCACCCGATGAGCTTATGTTGACAGCTGCGGTATCTCATTTGGCGAAAACGGGGTTCGCGCAATTCGAAATGTTTTTTTGGGTCGCAATTTCAAATAAACGAGGTTTTACCGTAGTAAATGGAATATTATTAAAAACAAGGTCCTTTTTGCAAATAATTATTGTTTTCCAGACGTCGCGGAAATATATCGCCCTATGAGGTTATGATGATAGCCGCGTATCTGTTTATGTTAATGAGTTTATCGAAAAGTGAGAGGAGAAAAAAGAGGAGAATGCGAAATTATTTACTGCAAAGAGAAAGAAGGACGGACATTCTATGCGATCTTCGATCGATACAGCTCGATGAGTTCGAGAACGATTTCGTTTCCCCGCATTATCATCTTGACAGATACAGCGCATGCGTATTCATTTGTAAACATACCACGTGGTACTGACGCTCCGCGGAATGTTGCAGTGAGCTCGCTCGGGTACCGTGCGCATGGCAACGTTGCCACGGCACGTAGAAATGCCGCGCTATGTTGTGCGCGAGGTTGCGGAACAGTGCACGACGTTACAACGTCACGTAGACTCTGCCGCGCGTGCTGTTGAGGGACAATTTGTCCCCTAGTGAATACATGGCTTTGCATTATTTCGTTGATGGTTGAACAATTATCACCTTGAATTGTGAATGGACTATTTTTATTGAAGTGGTATTGGTGCGAACCGGACTTAGTTTTGGCCATGCAGCCAATAGGAAGTTGGTTCAACCTTCCTTGATTCTTTCTCCTTCACATTCGGAACCTAAAATATGTATTTTATTTATAGTTTTTATGTTTAGTTTGTAGAACGCCGTGTTCATTTTTACTTCCTTTCTTTTAACTCGTGGCGTCTGTTTGCTTGACGAAAAAAATTCGGATCGATTTTTAACCCTTTTCCCGTGATCCGATCGAGCTGAAACTTTGCGAGCAGACCCGTGGCGACGATCAAGAAGATCTATCAAATTTTAGTTTAAAAATAATGATAATTATAGTATAATTTTTGATTTTTCAAATTTTTAATGATTTTTTAATACAAGTTTTATGGAGATTCCGACGCATATGGTAGATACGAAACCCGAAAATGAGAAAGGGAGTATTGTAATAAAAATAATAATAATTATAGCATAATTTTGGATTTTTCAAATTTTTAATGGTTTTTTCATACAAGTTGTATGGAGATTCCGACGCGTGTGGTAGACACGAAACCCGAAAATGAGAAAGGGAGTATTGTAAAAACTTGGTTATTATGGGTTACCTTTTTAATGAAATTTAAAATAGATTAAATTTTGATAAAAATTTGTAAAGTGAGTTTGCGTAAAGTGTTATTTTAAATATGACAGCTGTTTAGGGATTATCAAATAGAGGTTATATACCAGTGGCGTGCAGCGCATACAAGCAAAAAAGTTGTGCTTTAGTAAAGATTCTGCGAAACAAATATTAATTAGAGATAATCCTTATCTTAAGAAAAAGTCGATTTAAAATTCTAGCCGTAATTCGTCTTACGACTAGAATTTTTACTTCCGACATTTCTGTATCCACCTTCATGTCAATTCATAATTCATCTCACTCGCTTGCGACCAACAAATTTGTTCCATAGATCTAGTCAAGTCGAGAAAAAACTCGTCCTGAACCATGTATTTTGACTCATCTCTATGTCTGGAAGTTTTTTGTAATGGACAAGTAAATTTTTCGTATAATAGCGTGTTTCTTCAAAAGGTCCAATGTGACGTGAGAACTGCGCGCAGGCCACTTGCAGAAATGACATTTTTTACAAATTCGACCCAAAACTTTTTGTGTGAATTCTATTTCTCTTTTCTATGGTGAATTCCATCTGTCAAATCATAATGATTATGTTGAATGCGTTTGTTCTTTTTTCTTTTATTATTTTTATATGAATTACTGAGCATATTACACGCAAATTCAATCCGTTTCTATTTGCATGAATTAGTTTATGGTAATTTATTAAGAAACTTCGTAAAATGTAGGTTTTTGAACATTTCATACGCAATATTAAAAAGTTTATTTGCGACAACTTTGCCATCGATGATATTTGATTTATTTGTATGAAAGAAACGTACCTACATCTGAAATTAGTATTATTCTCGTTTTAATTATGCATTAATCGTCTTCGAAATATATTGAAAATTTTTTACGTATTACCTATATATAAAATATTTATTTATTTTAAAAAATCTTTATTTACAATACTTCTTTAATAGTGCAGTTATTTTTGTGCATTAAAACTACTCAGAATAGTTCATTATATACAGTTAAAAAAAATGTAGGTATATACCGATACAGGTATATGCTTATATATTTTTTTAAATATAGGTATACAGTCGGCCACAGCATAACCTAAGTTTATACCCACTGCACGCTACTGGTGTATACCCACCATTCGATTTTAGTTACCTATGGATAATTAGATGTTTTCGATAAGGCCCACGCATATTAAGATTCTATTTTTTCCCTAGGCACCTACCATTAAATATTCCCTCGTTTATAAAATTCTATATTACGCTTAATTATCGAAATTCCCCGTTTTCTGTATTAAATGTGATTAACTGAATTACTTTGAAAGTGTCTCTATTTGGTTGGTTCAAAACTGTTTCGATTCGGATCGAAACAGTTCGAATCGCTCGGTGAAAAAATATTTTTAATTTTGTTCTGTTAAAGTGAACTTCAATGCGTATTTAATTATTCTAGTTCTCGTTAATGTGTTGTCTCAAGTTCAAATTGTGGTTTGAAGTGAAATGAAGCATGATAAACTTTTCAAGGCTTATAGAAAATGTTTTTTCCAGCGAGTTTTCAAAAGTCAAAGTCAAGATGTCAAAGAGATGTGGAAATCTTTTATACAGGACAAAGAATCAATCGTGATAGAACTGCAGAAAAGGAAACGAAGCAACGAAAATATAAATAAAATAAAATAATTAAACCCTTTTTTTTTCTGGTTTGTGTCTTCTGGGTTTTGACGACCTTTCGGATCCCACTGCAGGCCCATCGTGTTAACGCATCAGCCCTTAAATAGAGATGCGAACACGGAATACGTGTCGCATCAATATTCTTACTACTTTCAAACCGAGCTAAATGCTTGTGCCATGAAAATAGGACCAACTTGCTGGTCTGCAGTGAGGATCGAAACCGCGACCTTTGGATCACGAGGCGAGAGTCCTAACCACAAGATCAACTAGCTAGTCGTTTACATGTACAATCTCGATACCGTTTTTCTTTTTAAACGTGCGGCCCGTTTCCAAAGGATGTTTCGCGAATTCAGAAAAGTTGTTGTTGAAAAAAATATTTTAAAAATTGCTTTTACGAACTGAACTTGGTGCCTTCACCCTTCTCGGTGCAGAAGGACGCGGGCCAGGAAACGTATGGCAGAAACTTTTTTAATCATACAAAAGAATTGAATTCGCAAACAATGCGATCTTGGCCTTGTTTTTATAGCCACCTATCCAATGCCATAAAAATGTAACAATACAATATTTAAAATTTAATTTTAATTTATCTGGAAATTCATACAGTGCATTAAAAAAATATTTTTTTTATTTTATACCAGCTGTGCCCGCGCGGCTTCGCACGCGTAGATTTTTAGAACACTGTTTGGATCGTCATAAAACTTTCGCGAATCTTCTAAAACGTTCAAAAGAACTTTCAAGAAATTCGAATGTACATGAACCTTCTAGACACACCGGCACATTCCGCCACTCAGTTTAGAACCTTATAGAACTTTCGGGAATTTTCTAGAACCGTTTCCTTCCAGATCTTTCTAGAGCAGGTTTTTCCGGAACCTTCTTGACTCACCGACACAGTCAGCGCGCCTATTTTGAAACAATCTGAAGCATTTTCGGCACATTTTCGTCACCCACTCCCACCCACGCTCAGCCATCCCCACCAAACTCGCACATTTTCAATTGGACACCAAGGGCTATCCACCACCATAGCCACCAGGGGGTGGTAGTATCTGGTTGTGAAGAAAACTTGGCGGATAGGGAAACGCGGGTTTCTTTATATATATAAAGAAACCCGTGTTTCCCTATCCGCCAAGTTTTGATTACAACTAGCTGTAGCCCGTCAAAAATGACGGTACTTTTGAATGTCTGTTCCTAAGGAATGAGTATTCCAAATCGTATAAAAAAAAAATTGAAAAATTTTTTTTTGCTATTATTATTGCTAAAATTTTTTTTCTTGATGTGTTACATCTTTCCTCTCGCTTTCCTGCAATCTGTGGCAGTGATTTCGTGAAAATGGACGGAAATGCGTAACAGGAAATAAGACGTGAGCAATTTTATTTAACCAATTGTGGAAAAAAAATCATTGTTTATAAACAAATCAATGTCCAGCAAGTGCCATCACAGCGAAGACGCACACTTCCAACAGAAACCACCCTTAATGATTTACATTCTCAAATTTTATGTAATTTATGTGATTATTTTTAAATATTTATTCAAAGTTTTCATACAATATGTGTGGTAGCACACTACCGCCATCTATGAAAATAAATAAAAACATGTAATTGACCGAACACATTTCTAAACAAAATGCGTATGTAGATATACGGTACCTACCTAGTGCAGTAAAATTCAATAATAAATAAATGCACATACATTTTCTTTACTTGTATTAATTAATTAATAAATATATTATATATTAGCTTTTGCAAATTTTGATGCTTATTTCTGTTGTTGCTCAATTGATATTTTTAATTGTGAGATGTCAAATGTTTCACATAAAAAAAATGGATTTATTTAATTTAAATCAGATTTTTTTTATATTCCGATCTTTTTTAACTTAGACGTCAGTTATTGTTGAGAAAAAAACACAATATACTTTTCGTTTATTTTAATTATTAATAAAAGTAACAAAAATCAACATATTAGTTCTTCCAAAGTCATTATTTTTTTAATCCCATTCTTTTAGCGTCTGCTTGTCGGCCGAAAAAACTTTAGATCGATTTTTAACCCTTTTCCCGTGATCCGATCGAGCCGAATCTTTGCAGACAGACTCCTGGCGACGATAAAAATGATCTAAGAAATTTTCGTATTTAAAAAATTAATAATTATAGTAAAATTTTGGATTTTTCGAAATTTTTTATTACTCCCTTTCGTAACCGCCCTTTCCGTATACTTCCCTTTCGCCCGACTCGAGCCCGACGCGTGGGGTACGCACGAAAACTGTTTCAACTAGTAAATGAGAAAGGGAATATAATAAAAACTTGGTTTAATGGGTTAGTTTTTTTAAAAACACAGTTAGCATATTTAACAAAAATTATTATAAAATTAACGTAAGTCAACAAGTTCTTCTAAAAGTCAATCATTTTTTAAGTAACACGGTAGCATTTTGTCATATTTAATATAATTATAATTATAATATTTAATATTATCTAAGTTAATATACAGGGTGTACATGAGCTAGCAGCAGAAACTTGGCCGGTAGATTGCCTATGTTATGAGTGTAAAATGTTCAAGCAACCAAGACCTAATATCAATAATTATGGAGATATGCAATATCAAAGTTTGCATTTTTTTTCTCAATATTTCTCACTAATTTTTTGCAAAATGTTGAACCTTCATTACAGCAACTTATATCGATTATGAAAAATTCATTCGCTTCAATGCATGCTTTACTAATTTCCAATGATTCTAAATTATTCAATTTCAGACCAAATTTTTTAAAAATTATAAATTTGATTAACCACAACATTTTTGCCGTAAATACTAAAAGATTATTTATCATTTGGATCATAAAATGTATATTACGTTTTCTGTTATTAGCCGCGGCTCATGGCCAATTATTGTTTACCTTCAAACATGTATTTTTATCACATTTTGTACGGCACGCAAGATCGTCGGATTAGCTGTAACGTTTCAAGATAACGGCTTTTTATCTCTTTACATTATTAACTTTGTTAGGTACACAAACCGTGATTCTAATGTCTAATTTTTTATTTTTATTTTAACGGAAGTCGCGCAAGCGCAGCGCGCGCATTAGTGATGGGTCCGCTCTGTATTCACTACTACAATGTAGTACTACACTACATTGAAGTGTACACTTCGCACACTTTGATGTGTAGTGCACACTACAAACTACAAACCCCAAAGTTATTGAAAGTATAAACTTCAAATAGTACACTTCATTTCAAAGCGAACACTACAAAGTACATACACTTCAAAGTTATCGAAAGTATGAGAAACATACTTTGTGTGTCGGACAAGAAAAAACCGGTGGCCCTTAATCGGGCCTTTTTTACCAATCTCCAAATGTTGGCACTGATGAACATTTTATTAAAGAAAAAAGTGATTTTTTTGTATTTTGATTTTTTAGAATTAATTATTGCATTTTTTATCACATGAATTGTGAGCGCGAGCGCGCAGATGGGCAAGAATAAATAAAACTCTTTGGGTATGCCTAGCGCGCTCGACGCATTTTTTATTAAAAATAACCGAAGTTATTTATTGTAATTTTTGTATGTATGTTTTTTAAAGTTTATTTTTGACATCACTGGGAGGACGTTATCGGATTAATTTTGTTGTTAAAAATGTTTTTGTGTATGTTGTAAGCGATGTAAGAAGAAATCGCGGCGGCATGATTTGATTCTTGAAAAAGATTTTAATCTTCCCAAATCGTAATATTGGGCGACTGCAGTACGGTATCGCCACAGTCCGGGGGCATCGGTTTTACCCTCTAGCGACATCAGTACCGTGCCGAAGTCGCCATTTTATCGATACCGTGCCAAAGTCGCCATTTTTATCAAACACAATTCAGTACCCTCTTGCGACATCGGTACCGTGCCGAAGTCGCCATTTTTATACAAAAATTATAAAATGTAAAAATTAATATGATTTTGTTCGCAATCACTTGTATATGGCTTTACATAATTTTATGTAGAAAAAATATTGAATTTGTGTAGCCAGGCTCGCCAGAGAGACCAAATATACGAAATTATTGCACCCAGCTTGGCGAGTCTGGCCCCCTTTTTATCGATTATCTCCATGAAGGATTAACCTGAGAGACATTTGTTATTGAAACAAAAGAAAGATATAATATAAATGTGTAAAAATAGTATGTTATAACTATAGTAGAATGTTTAGTTACATGTTTATTAATATATTGAATACGGGACCACTGCTCATAGAGCTGCGACTCGAATTATGAGTAGTGATCCCGCCGTCAGACAGAGGTCGGTGTCGTCGGTTTCCGAAATGCCGACCTCTGACGGGTCGTTGAAAATGCGCCTGGGCGTGCGGGCCCTGATTTTTTGATGAAATAAATTACGTGGCGCAGGAACCCAGAATTCAGTTCTGCTCCTGCGTTCACCTCCAGATCTACATGCGACTTTCTCTTCTTCTCTACTCGACTCCTGCTTCAGCCTTTGGACCGCTCTAAGATTCTCAGCGAATTTTTATTCGATCTCGCTTTCGTCTGAGAATCTGCGATATCGGTGCCATCAGGTTGACCTGACCGTAAGGCGGTGGAATCACCCCATTTTTTTGCGCGTTCCCGTCCGGAACAGCTGGTCCTTCGAGCCGGATCTCCGTTCTACGCGTCAGCTACACGTCACCAGCGACAATGTCACGATCAGGACTACGATCGGGTCACGCCCGTGACCGAGAGGAGGAAGAACTTCATCGAGATGAGTCGGAACAGGCCGGTTCCGACGGAGACCGTGACTACACGAGGGAGACACGGGATTCCGTGACGACGGAGGACACCATCCGCAATTTGAGGGCAGAGCTCCGTCGACAGCAACAACACGCAAGAGATCTCCAACGAGAGCACGCGGATGCGCTAATCCGCGTGTGTACTGCCAGCCAGACGACGATTCCCAGGATGAGCGCAGCCGGAGCTGCGACGAGAATCGACACATCGGGTAGCCCTGAAAAGGGCCTGGTGAGTATTGAGCAGCAACCACCTGGTGCCCCGAACAAGGCACCTTCTGTGGACGCCGCGGCCAGGCGTACCATCCGAGATGCGGCTGAAACCGCAAGGGACGAGGCCTTACACACCTCTTCCAACCCATCAGCTCTGCCGGAGCGGTGCCCAGGAGCGAGTGCGTTCACCCGAGATTGGGTTTTGAACCAACCCGACCCTGAAGAAATGGTGACTTCTTGGATTGAAGAAGCCATCCGAAGAAACCGCCAAACCGAGAGCCCCCGATCGCACACTGCCAATGGAGAAGCTTAAGTGTCAGCGATTTTGGCACGACAATCGGGAGCCAAGGAGCTTCCACACTTTACTGGGGATCCCTTCGAGTGGCCAACTTTCTACGCTCAATATGAGCAGTCCACGGCGCTGTGTGGACTATCAGCTGCTGAGAACATCATCAGACTACATATGGCCCTGAAAGGGAGAGCACGAGAAGCCGTGGCTCCACTGCTGGTCGATCCGTATAACGTGCCGGAGATAATTCGGACGTTGAAACATCGATTCGGAAATTCGGAAGAGATTGTGGATAGCATGC